>JASAND010004467.1:0-10404 GCA_030248195.1 Trissonchulus latispiculum
TATACTTATTACGATGTTACTATGTGGTTGCGCTGCAGTAGAGTGCTGCTGAAGTACAGCACGGCCGACAACTAGCTATAGATGAGTTGCAATCGTCTCGAAATTTTGGACACAAGTGCGGCAGAGCATTGCAAATGGTGCCGTATGAGTTTCCTTCACCGACAGTAAAGTTTGCATCTGGTTGCTGCAGTTGAGCGCTTAAGCTTGGCGCTACTGTAGCACGGCCTATATATAACTATCTACAGGTAAGTTGCAATCGTCCGAAATTTTGTATGCAAGTACGGAAGAGCATTTCAAATCGTGCAGTATGATTTTCCTTCACTGACATTAAATTTTGAATTTTTTTGCGCTTCAGTAGAGTGCTATATGATACATAAAGTAGATAAAACTATTTCAGCCATGGATACTGGATGTTTGATTTATGTCAAAATAGAGAAAAAGGAAGAACTTTGAACTTTTCAAGCTTCTTTGTTCTGTACTTTCGGTTGACTATTAATGATGGCGGAATTTTTAAAGTTTCTTTGACACAGCTTTAGCATTTTGCTTAAGGTTTACTGAGAACCTTAAAAATGAAATAGGACAAGAATAAAAATGCTCCGGTGGTGCATGAAAAATGCAATATGGATGACATTCGGTTGTAAATTGACAGAGGACTAGGTTTTAAAACGTTAATATGGGAGGGGCAGGTTGTAAATGCCAGGAGGACTAGGTTAAAAGCGCATTAATATGGACCAGCTTCGCTGAACAACCCATATTCGTGGTCACTCATGCTCCACTCCACATGACATACGAGTAAGATCTACATTCTACATCTTTCAAAGCAAGCGGGACGATTGTGAAATATTAAAGCTTATTTCAAATAAACAATGCAGTTCTGGTAGAAAGGTGTTCCAGGTGTTTTTTCTGCACTGTCAGCGCAGCATCTTGTATTAAGTTGATGCGAAAAGCAGTTGACATTATGTACGTGTATTAGTAAGTTGTATAATAAGGAGCACGACCACATATACTTGCAGGCCATGCTGACAAATCGTACAATTTTCCGAAGAACTGCCAATAGCAACAGCAAGCAGCAGCCGATAGAAACTCTGGACAGTTTTCGCGAATATGGGTTGTTCAGCGAAGCTGGTCCATATTTGTGCGCTTTTAACCTAGTCCTCCTGGCATTTACAACCTGCCCCTCCCATATTATCGTTTTAAAACCTAGTCCTCTTTCAATTTACAACCGAATGTCACCCATATTGCATTTTTCATGCTCCACCGGAGCATATTTATTCTTGTTTAGTAAGTCAACTACACTTGTTTCAATGGGCATATCGCCGGCCGAAACCGACGGAAATGTCCACTGGTCACTACAGCCTATGGGGCCTATTGACCACTGGTCAAATGGACTAAAACAGCGTTTTTCAGCGTTTTGGTGGGGGCATTTATAGTAAATCGACTACGCTCGTTTCAATGACCATATTGCCGAAACCGACGGAAATGACCACTGGTCACTACAGCCTATGGGGCCTATTGACCACTGGTCAAATGGACTAAAACAGCGTTTTTCAGCGTTTTGGTGGGGACATTTATAGTAAATCGACTACGCTCGTTTCAATGACCATATTGCCGAAACCGATGGAAGTGACCACTGGTCACTACGGCCTTTGGGCCCTATAGTAAATCGATTACGCTCGTCTCAATGAGCACATTTTCAGATCTGACGGAAGTGACCACTGGTCACTACGGTCTAGGTGGTCTACTATCCAGTGGTCAAACTCCCTAAAACTTAGTTTTCTGGGGTTTTAGTTGCGGACGTTTTTATATAGTAAATCGACAACGCTCGTTTTAATGGGCATATTGCCGAAACCGATGGAAGTGACCAGTGGTCACTTTGAATGATTAATTTTGGCAATCAACTTTTTCTGCGTCTGGAAGAAAGTGCGCAAGAGTGCGCGCAAGCCCAAAAGTTTTTGCTATATTCAGGGAGAACGAGTGTCATTACGCACTTTTTTGAGCAAATAAAAAACACAGTGTGGTTGGTTTCCCTTATTTTACTCATTTGAGATACAAAAAACGTTATTTCTAACTAAAAACTAGGGGTGTTATGAAAACTTCTAATATCCAACTAGGTTTTTTTAGAACAAAATAGGGTAGTTTGCAGAAATGAACAATAGTTTTGATGATGATAATAATAATAAAATGATAATAAAATAAAAATTACGATAGAATGACCAAACCAAAATGTGGAAGTAACACTCAAATATTAGAAGAATGCAAAGTTTCTATAACGTTAATTTCGGAAGAAGATGCGCCTGGGGGTGGGCCATAGGTGTGTAGAGGTGGGGTGGGTGGTGGGGGACGCCTAAAAAATATGGGGGGAAAGAATACATTTTTTCAAATTTTAGAAAATAGTTTGCATTTTTGGGCCTAATTGTGATACAAAAAACGTTATTTGCAACTTATAAATAGGGGTGCCGGGGTTTTAGTTGCGGACGTTTTTATATAGTAAATCGACAACGCTCGTTTTAATGGGCATATTGCCGAAACCGATGGAAGTGACCAGTGGTCACTTTCAATGATTAATTTTGGCAATCTACTTTTTCTGCGTCTGGAAGAAAGTGCACAAGAGTGCGCGCAAGCCCAAAAGTTTTTGCTATATTCAGGGAGAACGAGTGTCATTGCGCACTTTTTTGAGCAAATAAAAACACAGTTGGTTGGTTTCCGTTATTTTACTCATTTGAGATACATTTTTCCACTTCAGCAGAATCATTTTGGTTGCCGGTCGGGGCCATTTCGCCTAGTTTCGCACATTTTTCCGCTGACGAGAAAAATCATGACATAAGTTTGCAGGTGTAATGCACTCTTATATTGCTGGGCTTATTCTAGAGATGTTTGCTTGGGGGCGATTGATATTTGAAAATCTGGTTTATGATTTCTGTCTGGTTAGTCGTTTATGGTTCCTAAAAACAATTCTTGAAATATATATATTTGCAAGCCTGTTCCTTCTTTACGAGTGGCCGTAGCTCAGTGGCAGAGCAACCAGGCTTTCGAGTCTGGGGGGTCCCGGGTTCAAGTCCCGGCGGGCACTTCCTAAACAGGCTTGGAAATTGTATATATGTTTCCTATAATATGTAAAATTTTTAGGAAAACTATATACGTATATATATGTTTCATTTAAATTTCGTTTCACAACAACGCGTACACAGCTATCTTGGGAGGGCCAAACAACAGGACTACGGGGCCACTTTTTGTGGGTGGTACAATGACAAGCGTTGTTCGCCTCGCCAAGGGCTTTCATTTGATACCAAACTTGACCACTTTTGAAAACTATTTTTGACCACCGTACCCCCGACCCGCAGGCCCTGGGTGTCAGGGGTAACATCCACCGACCTCGGCAGTATGTTCATCGTTACTTTTCAGCGACATCGATTTAGTATATATGGGCACGACCAGAGGGCCGGAAAACGCCATTTTTCGTGACTTTTAGGACATCTCTTGTGAAAATGAGAATTGGAAACTTTTCGCCAAAACAGTTGAAATAATGCAAAGTTTGGACCTGTCTCCCAGGATTGGGCGAGACCGAGACTTCACCGAGACCGAGACTGGCCAAGTCTCGGCTTTTGGGCGAGACCGAGACTGAGACTCCCATCCCTGCTGTCTCTACTTACTTACTTACTTCTTTAATCTAGGACCGGCACGCCGGTATCTCGGCATCCTTCCGCAGGCTCCGAACCATGGCCTTCTTAAAGTCAGAGTTGTTCGTGAGAAAGACAATTTCGTCGCTCAAACAGTTCCATTTACGCAAGAGGCTAGGAAGAAACGATCTCTGATGAGCCCCAGTTCTGGATTTGGGCAGTTGGAGAGCTTCCATGGACAGTTCACTGGCTCTGGTTGGTCGAGCGTTCCGAATAGGCTTCGGCTTTAGATGGCGCGATAACAATTTTGGGGCCGTGTCGTGTACAAGCCTGTGCAATTGACACAGACCAGCAACATCTCGGCGTAGAGGCAAACCATCCAGTTTGTGAGCTAAGCTAGGGAATAGCCTAGCTGCTCGACGCTGGATGCGATCTAATAAATCCAGGTAAGTCGTAGGAACGTTGCCAAAAAAGGGACCGGAATACTCAATGATAGGTCTAATCGCGGAGACATAGACTCTATAGCGCGCCTCCTCTGACAAAAAGCATGACTGGCGGCGGAGCATTCCAACAAGTTTTCCAGCAGTGGCAGCTTTCGCCAAAACATGGTCCTTAACTGTTCCATCCTCACCGAAGACTACTCCAAGCAGTTTCAGTCTGTCGACTTCCTCAATTTCTTCGCCTTTCATTGACAATGGGGGAACGTTTCGTTTCGTTCCTGAAAGCTACAGAGCGAAATTAAAAAGTCCCCCTCGTTACTTTGTGTGCATTAGCCGAAATATTCAAATAAAATAAACCAAACCGATCTAGCAGCTAGCCTGTGAAAAAAGTCCACCACAACCGACGTGCCAAAATAGCGAATTTCCGACTTTGGGGCCTTGGCACAGAGCCAAAAGTGGCCAGGTGCCAAAATGACCAAAAAGGTAGCATGGGGGATACTGTCTCCCAACATATAACAGTAGTAAATGCCCATAACGTTCGAACACTCCACTAGAAAATGTACTTCCGAAAAGCGTTATTCACCGAGAAAAAAAACCAAACACAAACTAACACCAAGGCGTGCAAAAATTGAAGTTTCGAATTTGAACCAAAAGTAGGGTGATACTTGTAGTACGTATATACGTATATATACTACTCGAGTACTTTACGATGGTAACAATTTTACCACTGTCGGACCTGTAATTTAGCTGGTACCAGGCCAACACGGCTCCAGGGGTCCGCGCAGACGCCTTTACACCCATATTATGTAGGGGCGCTATCGCGCCCCTATGCTATACCACAATAGGTGACTCCTCTTCGCTAAATTCTGTGAAAGACTACTAAATGGTGTCACGCAAGAATAAAACGGAGACGTTACCGGCTCAAGTCAGCAGCCGTTTCCTGGAGGTCCAAATTAGGCTTCTCTTTCAGAACTTTCAACCACATACGTATATACGTATTAAAGTGGTTGCGAGTGCTGTGGAAGGGTAGAGGAGGAGCGGGGCGGATCCAGGGGGGGCGGGCGCCCCCAGACCCCCCGCCACATACCCAAAGTAACTGTAGAGTGCTGTATGTAGATTATTTATTTTATGTACTATTACAGATATTTTATACGCTGAAAACAGCTCAATTTGTGCTTTCTCTCCGAAAATTCCCCAGAGGCTGGCATTTTTAGTGGGGGGCCGACTTTTCGGAAGCCCCCACCCAGTTACAAAACCCTAATGAATGCAAAAAGACCTAGAACAAAGTCCCAGTCATATATAGTTTTAGTCATTTTGACGTTCTGAGCCTAGAAATATTTTAAAATTTTCGATATTTTTATCAAAAGTTGGGTAATTTTTCATTACTTTGTCCGGAACGTAAACGGATATATATCCGGATATCCAGTGCCATCACTACTGCTAATGTTTCTAGTTTCGTTGGCGTGGTAATGTACACATAAGGTTTCAAACGATGCTCTTTCCAACCCCAAAATTGCTAAAGTTGTAGCGTTTCAAAAATCACTACACAAAAGGTTGTGATAGTTAGTTAGTTTTGGGGTTTTGGTTTTACCAACCACCTTAGTTTTACAACCTTTTAAAACAGTATTATATAGCGCGGCGGGAAAAAACCCAATCCGATATGCGGAAAAAACCCATCGCCAGTGTGAGTCGCCCATATGAGCTATGTAGATTGGATTTTAATAGCCTCACCCATATGAGCTATGTAGATTGGATTTCAATAGACTATCTTGAAGAGCGTCCAAAACTACCCTAAAGGGTGTATTATTGTAGCTCCCGCTGCCTCTCAGCAAATTTTTGACTTTGAACTTTGAAAATTTTTGAATTTTTGGTCCCAACAGGGTGTCAGACAGGGTCAACTTTGGGGGGGGGTCACCCTGAACTACTGGAAAGACTTAGCCCAAAACGGATTATATACAGTTTCACAGAGGATATGTCACGAGCTTCACTGATGGTGTATGCAATTTGGCTCTAGTACCTGTGGTGCGACCTGGGGGTGACCTAGACTCGGCGGGAAAAAACCCATGTGCGGGAAAAAACCCAAATTTCACAATGAAATTTTTTTCTAACCATTAGCAGCAAAGCAAAAATTCATGCATTTCTTAGCTCAATAGAGCCTTCTGATCAATTCGGTATAGATTTTACCTGGGTTCAACCTTCTATGTGTGGTCCAGGTGGCCAAAATCTGGAATGGTGCCATTTCAAGCCAAATTTTTCAATTTAGTCAAAAATAGCGAAGTTTTCACTAAAATGGGCCCTGTTTGGTTTTAAATGCAATAAAACACGTTTTCTATGTGATAGGATGCTTAAAATGCAAAAATTAAGCAACTAATTTCAAAAATTTCCAAAATCTGCCAATGTTTACGTGTTAAACATACAAAATTTTCAAAATTCAATTTTTCCTGAAATTTTTAAAAAATGTTGGTATTTTTCGATGTAGACCTACTAAAAACAACCTGCTCTTTCGAATGGCACCGTCAAAATTTTTCTGGCACGCTTCCAGCAAAAAATCCGGGTGGGTTTTTTTCCCCGCCGATGGGTTTTTTCCCGACACGGAAAACTTTAATTTCTCCATAACGACAGGTCCTAGAGAGACAAACTATACCTCATTCGAAAGCTTAGGGCAAACCCTAATTAAATATAGTATCAAAGTCGTGCTAGCCCTAGCCAGTCAAAAGTTCTGGTCCAAGAAAAAAAAGTGGGTTTTTCCCGCTTGAGGAAAATAAGACTGAAACACCTCAATTCTAAATCCGTTTTCCCAAAAACGGGAAAGTTTTGGATCTTTTCAAATATTAAACAGTTTTGGTCAAGTAAGACTGAATAAAACAAATAAAATAAAATTTGATAAAATGGGCTAAAAATGCAGTATAAATAACTTGTTTTATACACACATATATACTGCTATAACTAACTATATATATAAGTTTAATATTGCTCCAAAAAGCACCAAAGCAGACGATTTTTGACCAAAAATCCTAAAAATTTGGCATTTTCTGGGCATATTAGGGTGAGTGGGGGGAAGCCCAAAACTTGGGGAGGGAAACGAGTGAGGGGGGAACCCAAAAAGTTAGGGTGCCCCATCCCCAGTAAAGAAACCCCTCGGCAGGTAGAATTCACTTCCAGCCTGCTAGTGAGTGAGTCGGTGAGCTGTCACGAGGCCACTCCACAGAAATGAAGCTTGATTAATATATATATATATATATATATATATATATATATATATACGTCTTGTCTGAAGGCTGTGGTTTAGGTAGTTTAAACAAAAATTTAAAAAAAATTAAATATAGATATAAATTTGATCAGCTTTCAATTTTAAAATTAAATTTAAATAAAACAGATCTGTTTTCCTCCAAATTTTATATATGCATAGGAATAGGAAACATACAATTTCCAAGCCTGTTTAGGAAGTGCCCGCCGGGACTTGAACCCGGGACCCCCCAGACTCGAAAGCCTGGTTGCTCTGCCACTGAGCTACGGCCACTCATCATGAAGGAACAGGATTGAAAATATTTGTTGTTTGGTTTTCAGGTTGGAAGAAAACAGATCAAAAAGTACAAATCTTTTCATGAATAATGAAAAGATGAGACTTGTAGGTTTTAGAACTGAGAAACCGGGAAAATTTGAGACTGTTTATATGCCAGCATGTAGGGCTTGATCTGTACTTTCTACACCACCAGAAAACAATCTGCATTTGGTTGTATATATACAGTACATTTCATGAAATCCAGGACTGGTGGCGTAATTTCCAAATTGGCGAAAACAGCAAAATGTCGCCAAGTATTAGCGATTTTCGCCAAAGTTGGCGAAAACTCCGAACAAAGTTGGCGAAAAAAACAAGAATTGTCGCCAATTAAACAAGACTTTTCGCCAATTTTGGCGAAAATTGCCGTCACTTCGCGATATTTCGCCACCAGTCCTGGATTTCATGAAATGTACTGTATATGTATGTATACTTCAAACGGACTAGCCTCAATATCTATAGGCCATCTTCCCCCCCCAAGTGGGGTAAAGTGGCTTATCCCTCCTTGGCAATTTTCTATAGGTGGGGGGCTTCACCAAAAATGGGGGGCATATTTTTAGAAAATGTTTTCAAACTTTTGTGGATTTTTTGTGTACAAACTGCTAAAAATCGCTAAAAAATGACGAAAGCTGAAATAGAGAAAATTTAGTCAAAAATCCGGCGAAGCCGTAAATTTTTTGAAAATTTAGGGTAAAAATGGTTGAATTTGGCAATTTTTGGAGTAATGGGGGGAGGTCGGAATTTATGGGGGAGCGAGGGCTCCTCGAAAACAACTTGGACTCTCCCCCAAGTAAACGTACGGCAACTGAGGAAATAGGGTTCACCCAATCCCCCCTAATTTTTGCTTAGTTTCAGATTCACGTTGCGAAAAACCACTACCAAAACCAATGTGGACTCAACCCCAACAAAACTTGCGGCAGCAGAGAAATAGGGGTCCCCCAATCCAAACACCCCCCCACTCCCCAAATTTTTTATATGTTGGGGTCCACCCATCCAAACACTTCCCCCCAAATTGCAGCGACATTTCCGAAAAAAATAAAGACTCTCACCAAATTTTCGAATCCCCCTACCTACCACCCGTTCACCCCTAATTTCAGAAAAATTTCGGGATCAGGTGGGGTCCCCCAATTCCCCTAATTTTAGCAAAATTTCAGATTCCAATGACGAAAAAATTTCGACTCACCCCCAAGTAAACGTACGGCTACAGAGAAATAGGGGTCCCCCAATCAAAACACTCTCCGCCCTCCCCAAATTTTTGATAAGTTGGGGTCCCCCGACATCTCCCCCCCCAACCCGTTACCCCCCAAATTTCAGATAAATTTCGGATAAAAAATTTGGACTGTCCCCCAAATTTCGAATTCAGGTGAGGTCCCCCAACCCTAACACCGCCCAAATTTTAGATAAGTCGAGGTCCCCCGCCCCGCCACCCCCCCGGCCCGCCCCCCAACACAGGGGTAATTGGGGGGGGGGGGGACCCCCCCCCCCCAGATTTACAAACCCCCCCAAAAATTTTTGGGGGCCCCCGCCCCCCCCCCAACGGGGGGGGGGGGGGGGTAGTCGCGCCGAAGGCGCAAAAAATTGGCCAAAAATAGGGTATTTTTAGGGTAAATTCTGCAAAATTTTTCAAAAAAGTCCAAATTTTTGTGTTAAAGTGTTTATTATTGCGAGAAATATACGGTTTTAACGGTTATATGGACTTTTTAGCTCAATATTGACCTTATTTTAGACTTAGAAACATGTTGCTAATCAAGTTTACTAGTTTAAAAGCCCTGTCTAATGTCAAAATTACCTCATGGTTAAATGTTTTTTGGCATTAGCAATGGCTGAAAATGCTATTTTTGACATAAAAATAGAAAAATTTTTTTGGGGGAGGTTTGGGGGGGTCGTGGGCATAGGTGTAAGGTGGGGGGGGGTAGCCCCCCCAAGCATTTTTTCAACCCCCCCCCCAAAAATTGTTGGGGGGGGGGGGACGGCCCCCCCCCCCAACTGGGGGGGGGGGGTAGTCGCGCCGAAGGCGCGAAAATTGGCCAAAAATAGGGTATTTTAAGGTAAATTTTGCAAAAATTTTCAAAAAGTCCCAGATTTTTGGCTTAATGTACTTGTTATTGCGAGAAATACAAGTTTTTAATAGTTTTATGGACTTTTTGACTGAATATCAGCCTTCTTTTGAACTTAGAAACACCTGGACAATCAAGTTTTAGAGTTTAAAACCACTGTCTAATGTAAAAATTACTTCATGATTCGATGTTTATTAATATTACAACCGGCTGAAAATGCGATTTTTGACATAAAAATTGGAAAATTTTTTGGGGGAGGGTTGGGGGGGTCCTGGGGGGGGGGTTGGGGGGGTCTCCAGAGGGGGCCCCCCCGGAAAATGTTGGGGGGAGGGGGGAGCCTCCCCCACCCCAAATCTCCGTTACACCTATGGTCGTGGGGGGGTGGAAAAAGGCCCCCCCCAAATTCCGGGGGAGGGGGCCCCCAACCCAAATCCCCGTTACACCTATGCGGCCCGAACCCGTTACCCCCCGCCCTCCCCAAATTTTTGATAAGTTGGGGTCCCCCGACATCCCCCCCAACCCGTTACCCCCCAAATTGCCAAATTTCAGATAAATTTCGGATAAAAAATTAGGACTGTCCCCCAAATTTCGAATTCAGGTGGGGTCCCCCAACCCTCGCCCTCCCCAAATTTTTGATAAGTTGGGGTACCCCGACATCTCCCCCCCCAAATTTCAGATAAATTTCGGATAAAAAATTAGGACTGTCCCCCAACTTTCGAATTCAGGTGGGG
>JASAND010004468.1:0-25450 GCA_030248195.1 Trissonchulus latispiculum
CCCCTCACTTTCCAGATAGCAAAGGGTCGTACGTGACATGTTTCTTTATTTAGCGTAGTAACATAAGCCGGCTTTTCCTATTTAACGTGCACGTTAAGGCTATTAACAGACGTTGTTTACACAACTTTCCTCGGACACTTAACTCCATTTTCCTAATAGACATAGACGCCTGCTTGCACAGCAAACGTATTTTCAGTGCAATGGCTTCAAACGTGTGCCTTAATTAAGAACTTACACGTAGGCGTAGAGTTGTACGTACGGACAGCTTTATTGAATTTAGAATACACATTAATGAAGCTGCGAAGCCGCAATGAACTTTTGGCCTTTGAGAATAATGAGAGGCAACTAAGAACAATGGAATAATACTAAACTTGGTTAATATCTTTTTCCTGAACCCAGCTGCTTGCTGACTCCGGATATCCCACCCATTTTACTAAATATTCGTTTCCTCGCTTAGTTTTTCTACGTTTAATAATTTTCTCTATTTTAAAAAATTCGGGAGAAGTCACTTTTTGAAGCTCCTGCTCGTAAAAGCTACCTATAACAACCTCACCATTACTATCTTGTAATCGATACACAGGATATTTTCTTGGAATAACTTCTATAATTTCAAAAATTTCTTCAGTCCAATTTGGTTCATATCCTTTACTGAAAACGTTTTTCTCTTTTTGAATTCTAACAGTTTCACCAACTTTAAACTTCGGCTTCTTCCACGAACCCTTTCCTTTCGGAAATAAGTTATGCTTAACGATGGTTTCATTATCTTTTGTAACTTGGTTAGGAGCCATTTTTATACTTCTGTGCTTAGATCTGTTGTACCCCTTCACTATGTTTTGTAAATCGTCAATGTATACCCAGGAATTTTTATGAGAAAGAAATCTAAAGATTCTACCCTTTAGTGTTCGTATAACTCTTTCCGCAACACTTGCTTTGGTTTGCGGATTTTGTGAAGTATAAAATTTAATACTTTTATCACTGAATAACTTTTGAAGCTCGGTGTTTCTAAATTCTGTACCCTTGTCAGTTTGAATAAATTTTGGAAGACGCGGTGACGCTGTATCGAAAATAGTTTTAAAAGCGTCAACTATTGTAGTTGCCTTTTTGTTTTTCGTAGGTTGTACCCATAAAAATTTAGAAAACACATCTATAACAATAAGTATATACTTGTAACCGCGGTTGTAAGACGTGAGCGCTGATAAGTCGGCCAAGTCAGCTTGCCATAATTCGTCTATGTAATACACCTCAACCCTGTTTCGCGGAAATCGTCGGATAGCCTTTCTGTGAAGAGTGTATGCAGTTTCCCTCTTCAGAAAATTTTCGACATCAGAATCTTCAACTTGTAAATTTTCCCGCTTTGCTAAACCAATTAATCCACTTACACTTCCCAAGCTTCCAGGTAATGTCGGATTATAATAAAGTTTAGCTAGTGTTTGAGTCATTTAATATTGCATGCAATGATTCGTAACTACTCCAGTTTTCACAATTACACAAACAACACTCAATGGTCTTACAAACTTTGTACCATAGTATACAGCAGTCAATATTGGACAAATCAAGAAAGCATACAATATAGTTGATAACTGAAAACAGGTAATTATCTAAAGATGGTTTACAACAAATATGTACATAGCATCCAGACCGTTTCTTATTAACGTTTCGACATCCTTCACATTGATATATTGCCATCAGTATTGTCAGTCTAATGAAACTACTTATAGACAACTGGTTATTTTCGTAAATTTTGGTGAGCCAAGTTTGTCTAAAATTATCTTCAATCACCGCCAAGACCTGATGATAGCATGTTCCAATGCCATACTTAAACCAAAACTTTTCTATAAGTTCAGTGGGCATGTATTCATGACTTCCTTTCACCTCCTGTATTAATTTTTTCGCGACGACTTCGTAATCACTTTCAAAAACTGAGCATTCAGTAATCTTAGGGGGCATTGTTGGTTGTGATTATGAAAGAATCTAATACTAACCTGAATAAACTAACATATACAAATACAATTAACTAAAATAAATTCTGTACATGGTTATTATTAACAGTAAGTGGGTAACGATAGCAATACAAATTGTAAACATGAACAATGAATTGAATAGTGGATATCAAACAGTTATTCTTAAACAAATTCAAACATGTAGGGGTGTAGGTACAAAGCTGAATAAAATGGACCGATTTTTGAGGCTAAACAGTGGTGGCTGAAGATAAATTAAAAACGTTGAAACAATTTCAAAATTTGGAACATATGAAAATGTCTTCCTTCAGCTGGCACTATTTAGCTAGTGAAGGGAAAATATTACCAATACAACTGATCTAGTGTGGCAGACGGGTCATTGTCAATTTCATTTTTGAAGCGGTCATGCAGTAAAGTGTACAAATGTTTTTCAATACCGCATCGTTCCATTGCTTCTTCAAGGTAGAACAATTCTAAATACATGGACAGGCAGGTATGTGCTAGTTGGTTACCAAGGCTGTGATCGCAGCCATAGCACATACCCGCTTTCAGAATCCCGGCCAGTCGTTTTAGGCTCTCGTAGTCCGATAAGCCACCCTCTTCCGTGCGCAATTTTCTCCTCCAGAAGCGATTAAATCGCTCAGAAAGGAGTTTCTCCACCTGATTCCGGTAAACTTCATCTTCCTCGCTTGCAGGTGCTTCCTTAAAATTGTCCATGATTATGCGCCTTGGGGATTCCACTTCAAAATCAAACTCTAGCTGGGATACATACTCCAAACTCTTCTTTTTGATTTCGTCCGAAGGTTCTGGCAGTGAATTCTGAAACCCGAAATTGTGGATGTATAATATGTTAGTTTGGTATAACTTAAGTTTGGTCTGACGGGTAAAGTATAATTTGCAACAAGTGTCAGCTTCATTCAGGAATAATCGGTTAGTTACTGTCACTCCTAAGGAGGGTGTGTTTAAGCTAAGGCTTTGTTATCCAGATTTGAGAATCTATACTTAAATTTAGACGTTTTTGATGTACCTTTTGCTTAGTTGAGTAAGATCGGTGCTCTTCAATAACACGGTCTATGCCACAACGGTCAGGAGAATTGGCGATATCATTGGATGTGTCCTTGTTTGGAGAAGGAGATGGTGAAGATGTGTATGGGCGAGAAAGCTGAAACAATAAAGAATGCCAGTGAATCTTTAATTTTCGCGATAAATTAATTTTAATTTTATTACTTTATATAAATTTATTAGGCTGCATGTGGTTCACGCTTTATGTAAACATATATTGCAGCACTTGAGCATTTCTCTAGCCCATTTCAGTACGATTATGGCTCTGTTTCAACTTCATTTACACCGTTTCAACTGTAATAGTTGGCAGATTTCCCATAATTGCCTATATTCAACACTGATTTGGAGATGTGGTGCAAAACACACAGTATCTCAAATAGTAAAAGACACAACTAATTTTACATTAAATTTTCATTAGGAACCGAACCTAACGATGGTCAAAATTCACTAATATTTTTAAATGGCACAAAGTATCTCGGTCTACCTTAGGACGGATTGGTGAGGCTTCAATATTAGAATCCACATTTACACTTTGTATACTACTGTTAACGGATAAATTGAATGGGCCTGTACACGAAGTGGTTACAGGAGATGCTGTACACATAACCTGAAATAATAAGACATCATACGAATAATTTTGACAAAAAAGATTTGAGGTGCTTTCTATTTAATGCAAAGTGCTTTAAGCTAAGCTAATAATAAATAATTTTATCAAAAAGAAACCTGTGAAAACTTTTCCCTCATGAGTCAAAGTTGTTTGAATAACAAGTACGTAAAGTAATATAATAAATAATAATAAATTTCAGAGCACCTTTTTAACAAAAATAGAATGCTGCACATTATGATCATTATCTATACTCTGTACATTGTTTCTTGGAGAGATATTTGCGTATGTATAACTGACAATTTCTGGCGATGGAGTATCAGGGCAAAGAATCTGAAAAATTGAGCATTTGTATTTGTGTTTTAGCAAAAGTTTTTTTAGTTTCTACAACATGTGTATTAAAACTGCCTACTTGATCCACTTCTCTCAAATTGAACTATATTTTTATGAATGAGAATATTAAAAATGTCTAAACCCTAGATACATATATATACATTCTTAAATTATTGTTTATAAAGTCATTGAAAAGTTTACGCTTTTAGTTAAATCTTATTTTTAAAACTGTTATATACTACTAATTTATGCGCTGTTTGTAAAATTACCATTTAAATTAGCAGTGGCTTCGTGGAGATATTATCAGCCAGAACTATCCTTTTAGGGTACATGAAGGTGAGAGCATTCTTTTCTTGTTTGTACTGCACCAGTTCACCTTTGTTAAGGCGAAAGCCACGATTCGTTCCTCCACTGACAACTTTGTCCACCAAAGACTGAATGAACATTTCCTTTGTAACCGCATTGGTTCGCTTGGAAAGTCCCTTGGTGGACACCTTTGCACTAATTTGTTGGCCAGTGGTAGGGTCGTTCTTCCAACCGTAGTAGGTTTTGGAGCATAGGGCAACCATTCCGTCGCCTCTCCATTCTAGCTTGAATAACCCTGGCGTTCTTTGATCGTATTCATTCGTGGCGAGGTATTGGGATTTAATTTGATTAAATTCGTCCTTCAGATCATCAGGAACGGAGTCTTCTAATGAGTTCCCGGAGACAGCCATATAGAAACTGTCGGTATCCATTTGGATCAATTGGAAGTTGTCCTCTCCCAAATACTTTCTTAGAAAGACATAAAACTCCAACATCCTGATTTTGGCATGGGCGTATACGAAAAACCCAATCAAGTTGGGAAGGTTAAAGATAATTGTTGACTTCGCCAGATCGGCTTCATATACCCCATCAGTAATTTCTTCGCTGTCTTTGAATAGGGGATCATTAATTAGTTTTCGAAGCTTGCCACTGTTTGCAAACTTAACGTTTACATGTTTTTCAAGGTCCATGCAGGATCGACCATAGTACGAATTGCCGATGAGCTTCCACAGCTCTCCAGCAATTTTTTGAGACTCGTCCTGGTCGGCGGCTCGACGGTGATCGGCTATTTCCGTTTCGATACCAAGAAACGGCTGTCCTCGGTCAAATTCCATTACCTCATAGACTCGTGTCACACGAGCTCCTTGGTACAAATACCATTCTAATTGAGGCGTAGCCAGCAGAATTTTCGTTGCGTGATAGCTTGATATCAAGCTTCGTCTGGGTGTTTTCATCAGATCATGGACCTCAGCAAATTGTCGCATTGTCGGTCCAATATCGTCGATCGACACAAAAGTGTTTTTGAAGATGGGTGGGAGCTCCTCGAAGAAGTGTCGAAGATCTGTTCTAAACCAGGGAATCTGGATATCACATTCAACGAGACCAAAGATGTCCCCTCCCAAGATCTGCTGAATTAATCCGTCAGCTGTAAAAACCTTTGGTTTCTTTTTGGATGGAAACTTTATTCGATAACCTTTGTTGAATTCGCATTCATAAATTGCTCTGTACTCAGCACATTGGGTTCTCAAAAAGGCATCAATGTCAGCAGTATTTTGTGCCCTCGTCCGTTTCAATTCGGCATCCATGTTGAAGGTTAGTTCGCAGTTATGCCCGTGAAAGTAGCAACCATGAAATTGAAAAATAATTGAACCGTTAATTAAGGGGTAGTGAGGTAGGAATCCATCGACAGGGTAGACTGAGGAACCATTGTAAAACTTTTTCTGACCACCATTGAATCTGTGTTGAATTCTGAAATACTTTCTTTCCTTGAATCTTCTGTAATGTTCATTTGATAGATCCCACTGTGATATCAACAGCCATTCATTTTCTTTAGCACAGTGTGTGTAACCGGGCACTTGCTTAAACCGCTTCTCCAGGTTTTCGTCTACGGTTTTGTTCCACACACGTTTTGCGTGTTCCCACTGATCATCACCTTCGATGGAATCTTCAGGTGGGATAACATCAACCGGTACGCCTACATCATCGTCTGTAGCCGGTTTCCAGATAGAATACAACCCAATCGGCATGGGCTGACACAAAGAGTATAAATACAGGCTATTTGCGTCATATCCAAGGATTGCATTTACCGGTTTACCATCTCTGATTGTAGTGTCATTGACAATGTGAAGTCTGTGAAAAACAATCGAAGGGCCTCCGCAAATATTGTCTCTAATTTGGTGGTAATGATGGGAGTGTTCTTGGTTCCACAGGGTGAAAAAGATGTTGCTGGGGACTTTGTTCCACAGGTGCCGCATAGCGACCCCTGGAATTGACAAGGACCCCTTAAACATGTCGATATTCAGATCCTTGAAATGAGCAAACATTTTCTCTACTGCTGAGAGAAAAGGTACAACATCAAGATTATTATACCAGACCAGCATTTCTCTCATGTTGCGGAATCCTTCCATTTCCCAAATTCTTTTGATTTCTTCATAATCATCGTCACTGATCCCTTTCTGTTTTAAAGTACTGTAGAATGATTCTTTCGAAGGTAGGAACTCCTGATTTAGCAGATCAAGAGACGTCAACCATTCATAGGGCCACCAACCTTTTCGAACGTCTACTCTGAAGGACTTCAGGAACTGTTCGTAGCTAGTTCCAGGAGCCAAGTAATTTGTTATGTCCAGAAATGAAAGTTTATCTGTATTGATGCACATATAGGAATTTCCTCTCTTAATAACCGTTGGTACTTTCACTCCATTTTCAACAAAATGGGGGATAATGTATTTTCTGATCAAGTTTAAGTCAAATTTTGCCGAATTGAAGCCCAGCACCGGCAACTGGCTAATCCATCGGCTAAACTGAGTAAAATATTTGAACCAGCGCTTGGTCACATCAACGCGAGCTTTTGCAGCAGCGATCATATCTGAATTTTGTTGTTGCTGTCTTTTCAGTGCATCCAGTTCACGCTTAGCTTCCTGGTGCTCGTCCGATTTCATCTTAAGCGAATCAAAAATGTCTGAGAAATGGTTATGAAGAAGCTCCTCTTTCGCTCTCGTGGAAACTCTGGTGAGGTAATCTACCATTTTTTCCACAATTTCTCTGGGATCTCCTTCAGATACGTAGCACACTGGTTCTTCATATCCAGGAACATTGGAGGCAATACTGACAGAAGCTGGTATCAGCTTTTTTGTGAACACGAGTTTTCCAGAAGGGCTTCGTTGGTCTAAGGGTTCAAACATAGCTTCAAAGTCATAGGTTGCTCGGAAGGGATAGAACCTTTCTGTGATATTAAATCCCTCTTCAACCAACAAATCATGCACTGATTTTGGCATGCTCCATCCTCCTCCAGGATAAATATATTTTGTTGGAGATCCTTTACACAGATTAGCATGCCTGTTGCAGTTACTTCTTCTGTTGAAAAGTCTGTCGCACTTTTTACAACGCCAGCACTTGGAGTATTGTTCGATGTTGGTGATAAGAGAAAAGTGATTTTGACACAAATTGAGGTACAGAAAACGGCTATTTTCCAACGACTTTGGACGTCGAACCAAACGTGCAAACTTGGAAACTGCAGCTGTCGTGTGTGCAGTAGTCCGAGGTATGGGTGGGAGCGTGGCAGTGACTACATCACCTTGGCTGTCTGGGCCATCGTGGGTAGGAGTGCTCTGAACTTACTCATTGTCAGCACCATCATCGTCATCATCCCCGCCGGAGACTTCTGCTTCGTCTAAAATGAACGGATTTCGGGGCAAGCGGTTCCTGCACTCTGGGACCGTAGACAGACTGTCGTCGCTTTCGCTATCGTCACTTACTGCCAACACAGGAAATGGAATTCTTTCGGGAACCTCAGCTTCTCTCATTAGGTCCGCTAAAGTCACACCAGACGTTGTGGGTAGTTCATCTTCGGGATTCTGACTCAATTCATCAGGATCAACCATTTGCATGTCCTCATCTTGCTCAGTAAGAGTTACCGGCGTTTCCACTAGTTCCTGATTATCAGCTTCTGCAGCTGATTCTATGACAGGTTCACCTTCAACTGGTTCTTCTTCGTCGCCGTCTTCCTCAGATTCGTCCTCAGATGGGTCATCAGAACTTTTTAAAAGCTCGTAGACGTAAATGTTAACTTTAAAATATCTTTCGAGATCATCCAGATCCGCTAAGGTTACTCCACCGAACGGTTGTTCTGGATTTACACCTTTGTGATGGCACCAAAGACAAAACAGGCGTTTGGTTAATCTTTCCAAATTGTCTCTGTTACGACCAGGCATTGAGGCTACCAAACAGCGGAAAAAGCATAAGTTGTCATCATACGGAAGACCGTGGTTATGCGTCAGGGACATTATGGCTGGATTCCTTCTGACATGCTCAGGTAGCCTGACTCCTAAACCAACGGGGAAGTTGGGAACCTTATAAACATAAACCGTCATATTAATCAAACGCTCGAGGACAAACTTAGTTGTTGGTCTTTTCTTGTGGGCCCATACTTGAAGATCAATGCCATCAATAATATGCAACAGTTCTTTCAGTTGAGTTTTGTTATCCACGTGCTTTGGTTTGTCCAAGACTTTGGTGTTTTCCGATTCATACCAGTAGGACAATTCATCATTGAATAAGCTTCGAAGGCAGAATCCAAAAGAGATGTTAAACTTTGACGCTGTGGTTTGTTTTTCGAATACTCGGGAAATGTTTGACTTGATTTCGATCAAACTGTTTCCTTGCAATCTGATGTTGTACTTCTTGATAATACCACCTTTACAAGTGTGTTCGTGGGTTCTGATTTTCTGCCAGTTATTTATGTAAATTTCGGCTAAATCAGGGGGGAAGTTAAGGTCAGTGGGTGGGTCTATATCGTCCTCTCTATCCGATTCCACACTTGTAGATTGGTCTTGAGGTGTCGATACTGGTGTCGCTGGAAATGAGCCACAGTGTTTGTGAGTACGGCGATGTCTCATAAGCCTCCACTTTTCAGGAAATGACTTTTGACATACAGTGCACTGAAAGTTTCTGGTGATAACATTCCGTTGTTCGTGTGCCTAAAGAAAACGTAAGTTTTCGATGCAGTCTGTATTAAAGACTCTACTATGCTTAATTCAAAGAATAGTGAAGAGTTGGAAATTGTTAATTTTGGTTCGGGTTATCTTTTTAAATTTAAATGTCGTTTAGTTAAGTTAAAGTGGAAAATATTATTGTGTCAGACCTTGCGAAACTTTTTTGTTTACATCTACAGCGAAATTGATATTAAAAGTGTTATTAAACCTATTATTATTATTATTAGAATTACTATTATTATTATTATTATTATTATTATTATTATTATTATTATTATTACGGTATAAAATGAATGAAGCAGTCGATTTATACCTCAATGTCAGAATCTAAATCGTCTTGGGCTGGTGACACTGCAGCTTTTACTGCGGTATCCTTTATATGTGAAGAAGTTGCTGGTTTTTTTAGTGGTGCTGATGAAGTTTGGTTAACTCCACCAGTCTCCACAGGCCTTTTCCCTTTTCTGGAAACATTTTCACCCATCGTAGCCTGAGAGGTGTGCAGATGGTCGGTGAAGGCCGCAGGTTCGAAAGCAGGCGATGTGCCAGCTGGCGCTGATGGTTCCGCAAGTGTATGCTTGCGAGTAGACATTGACAAACCGGACGTTGAAGGATTGTCACCAGGCAGTGACTTGGAAGAAGTTGAGGGCTTCACAACTTTTTCTTTTCTGGGACTGTTCACTTGTAGATGGAGACGTTTCATATGATCACCCAGTTTGTCAGATCTCGAAAATGTAGCATTACACTTAGGGCATTGCTTTTTCTTCCCGTGAACGCTTTTCAGGTGCCTGGTAAAATTGCGCAAAAGTGTAAAACTTTTGTCGCACTGACCACATTTCATCATCTACAATTAAAGTATAATATGGGAATTGATTTTACTACTACTGCTATTAATGCGACTACCCTTGTCAAAAGTAATAAAATTACTATATGTAATTTCATTATTTTGACAGAGCAGAAAGGTTTCAATTTAATTATATGAATCAAGATGTTCTCCTTAACCTTAAATAAGTGGCCTAGTCAAAGTTTACATCGCTCAGAAGGCTTTACCAGTACTAGGGCTGTCGAAGTGAACACAGTATTTTCCCAAAATATTTTTCTTCCAAAACGTGTTCGTTCGATAATACTTCTTGAGGTTACAAATAGAAATATAGCTGCCCCTAAAAGGGTAGTTGGGAAAAACATTCGTGATAATTTTCAATTGCATAGGTGTAGAAATCGTTATGTTTTCGGTGCACAAAGCTTAACTTATTTCGAAGTGGATGTGATTGGAAAAGATCCGTGTTTAAAACATTAGTAGCTACACAAAATAGTAAAACAGGTTTAAAGGATAACGAATACAAACCTTATTAATTCTTAATCACAGCTTCTTTTAACATTAGATGTAGATGCAACGTTTTTTGAATCAAATTTAAATAAAATATTATGAGATAGCGCCCAGTCAGGTTTTAAAATGAGCTTTCTAAATATTCGTTTTGAAACCAGAGATTCTATTTATTAAAGTCTGTTGATATGAATTTTTAATGCATTCAACGGCTAGACATTATCATTTCAGTACATAGCTACCAAATTTAAAAATTTCATTAATTACTCTTTTCGGTTGCTTAGCAACACTGTTCATGTGCTAACGTGTGTATGCTATTCAGCTTTTAAATGAATGATCATATTTTTCAGAATCATGTACTTGTTAATAATATTTCAACACGCTCGTATTTTATAACTGCGACTAAAGCAGAGTTTTATTCGATCAACTTTAGCTAACCCTGTGCACACAGATGACTTTTGTGTCAGAAAAAGTAGGAAATTAGAAAGAAACGAGTGTATTATAAAAAAATTTGATGAAATTGTAGGTTACAGAAATAGTAAAGCATGTGTTTGGGTAGCTGTAATCATGAAAAAAGCAACCAAACGGCGTTGGGTATTAAAAACTGCATATCCATGCAAAAATGTATAGGCTAATTCAATTTGTGATTTGAACTTATAAGCAGGGACTGTTGGTGACTGCTGAATCACTGCTGAATGCAGTATGCTGTTTTCGTTTGTTATTATGGTTTGTATTTGATACCATAACAGCGAATTAGTATACTTTAAATCAGCACGTTAATATGATTGCACACTTAAACATCACTCACGTTTATTGTGGTGAAGGCAGAGTAATCTAAAAATCAGAAGAAATCCATGAATGGACCGAAGAATAGATTCAGGTCTTAGATATGAAAGTATTACAAGACTCTATGTGTAATTGGTATAGTTTTAATATTTGATGGTTTCCTTTAATCATTGCTTTTCCGTAATATTTGTTAGACTTGAAGCTGAACATTAAACTGAAAGTATGTGTCAAAAGACCTAAAATTGTAAATGAAACGAAGTTTAAAAAATGCAAATTAAATTATCAGTGAAGTCTCTTGTGAAACATCTGGTTTAAAAATGGTAGCAGTGGCAGCAATTTTAGAATTTGGTTGAGAATTTTTCTTGCTGGTAAATTATTGACTATATTGTAAATTATTGGTAAGTAAATTGTCTTTAATACAAACAACCGACATCCGGACCGACATCCGTGCCTTGGACAAAACTGGAAGCTGCCCAATAAATATTTGTAAATGTATCAACACGAAACAATAGTAGACATTAGCTTATGTTTGAGAATCTCTTTCATAGACAATTTTATGTAGTTTAGTTATTATGGACTAGCTTTGTAACTGTGAGATGTTTAACTGAATTGCTTTAATAGTATTTGAATTTAAACACTATTTCTGCATGAGGTTTCAGAATTTATTCAGAACAAACACGCAAAAATGAATTAAAAGATTACTTTAAAGACGGCAAGGGTTCTACAGACTTTACCTTAAATTTAAACGTTTAATAGAATAATAACTTTAGAATTTAGAATAGAATTTAAATAATTATTTAAATAATAACGTTTGTGTTAGTTAAACGCAATAGTAATTTTTATACAATAAATTGAGGTACGATTTGTAAACCAATGTTTATTATTGAACTCTAAAGGGCCAATAGAACGCACATTTGAGTAACATTTGTGAGTGGTATGTAAATCTATGTGTTAACGGTACGACTGCTGCTGAGTTAATTGTTGTGTCATATTGCAAACAAAACAAAAGTAAACTTAATATCTTTAACTGGATTAAAACAGAATTTGTTAAGCAATATTAATTTAGGCGGGTGATGCTCACTAATCTTTAATTAAGATCACATATTATTCTTTGTAAACCATCGGATCAGTAACCTTTCTTTTTTCCTTCGTCAATTATCTGGCACCTAACTTAAATTTTCAAAATAACTACTATTTCGACGACTATCAAGTCCTCCAGTCTTTGTTTCACTTTTTCAACTAAAATTTTGGTACTTTGTTCTAAAGTATATAAAAGTTAGCTGGTAATTCTCTCGCGTGCGAGGAATCTTTTCAAAGACTATTTGTCTGAAACAAATTCTAAAGTTATATCTTCCTTTGGGCCAGAATATTTCTTCGGTTCACATTGCATGTTTGTTTTAGTAAAAAAAATCGGATTTCACATTTTATTTAGCACAGAGTGGAACTTGACCCTGTTAGCATATCAATCAGCAGCCGCAATAGCAACAGCCAGCAATTAACTTAGGCTGAAGTTTTAAGGTGCTGGTTCGGGTTCGTGTATTTTTGGGTTTTAAAACCCAATTGTCGTTGAAATTCGTTCAAATTTGCTACAATTAGATTTTTAGATTAGATTTAGAAAACATTTTAGAAAAGTCGCGGCGTGAAAATGTGAGTTTTGAAGAATTAGATTTAATTCACCATAACTTGTACTACGGCCACCCTACACAGACGAATACAGAATAGATTAGGATAGAATAGATTACTAGAATCCTCTTACCAAGACCTACAACTCTGGTCTTCGTATTGTATTCGTATGTATGTATTGTAGAGTATTCTTCGATTCCTTACGGTTCACCAGCGAAAATTGATTTTCGAGGTCCAAAACTGATTATTTTTGGAAAAAACGAAGATTGCAAGATTTCGACAGTTAACAGCACTGGTCAGTCAGTTAAGTATTGTCCATATTTGTAGTCCTAAAGGACATAGAGCTCTCTGCGGCATCTCTTCCTACCCACAACAACGAAAATGTGAATTTTTGAAAATCGCTAATAGATTGTTTAGAACACGGATTTCTCTAAACTCATGCAACCGATTAAGCTTATTATTAATAAGTCTAATTATTATTAATTTTTGGGACAATTGCCGAGGGCTATTTTTATGGTTTCGCGTTTTGTCTTTCTGTTCGAGAGAAATAAGCTTTCAAACCTGAAAATTTTGTAAAAAATCAGACAAAATTTACATTTCTTTCTCAAACTCTTGAACTTACTTGAACATTAAATAAATTTCAGCAAAATACCCCTCGGGAAGACGTTTCTTTTGAAGCCTGAAATGTTCGCTTTTCTTTACCTTTCCCACACTTCGAGAAATCCATGTTTAAAAATTGTTTCCTTGTTATCGCATGTCCATGTTGAATTGTTGAAATTAGACACTTTACCTAGTTGTAGCAAGCACATTCTAAGCTTTAAAATGATATAAAAATTCTGGTTCAACTCCGAGAATTGAGCAAATTACAGTCTTTCATAATTTGCTACGAATACCCGAACCAGCACCTTAAGAAGACAAATTTACCACCATTTCACTTTGAAGATTCCGGATCTAATCTCCGTTCTTTAATTTTGATAATTGTGATTTAAAATTGTAGTAACTTTAAAATAATAAGAGCATAACGTAGAAGTCGCTGCCGAGCGAGAAAGGTGTAATCTTAAGATTCAGAGCACTGTGCAGCCTAGATTTTTTATTTATTGGGTGGATTCGTTCCTGCGCTTTAGGCTAGCAGAATGGAAAAAGATATTACCAAAATTGAATTTTTGTTGAGTCATTTCGGACCGTCGTCTACAGGTGAAATGCTGCTAAATGGTGCATTGCATTAAAATTTTGAATCTATTGTTTAGCTCATACAATTTCAGTTTCAAACTGACTCATTTTCCGATTTAATAAAGGAAAGCAAATCCGGCTTTCCAATATCCTACAGATTCCGTTTTTGTTACTGAAACCAAAACTGAAATTGGAGCAAGAAAAGGGCTTGTCTCACACACGAAGATTTTGTAATTGTTAATAGATTCATTTGATTTAGCTAAGGGGAAGTTAACAGTCATGAAACTTCGGGACGTGCTGTTATTATGAAACTCTTCATTGATAAAGATCAGTTCCAGTACGTTTTATCTGTAGTGTAAGTATCAAGACAAGAGGTGTGTTTATTTATATATATATATATATATATATATATATATATATATACTATTTTGTCTGACTTCTAGATAAAAAATTAAACTGCCAAACTGTGTTAATATCTTAATAACAACTGTTATCGTCAAAATACAAATACTTTCACAATTTATGGGAAAAAGGTTTTACCCTTTATATTAACAGCTGATGCATAAAGTAAGTTAGGTACCATACTCTGTTAAAATTAATATATTTTAAGCTTTTTTCATGCAAACTTTAGTTTCAGTTTCACATTAAGTTTCAGCCGGACTTTCAGTTTCAGTTTCAGGTCTTGCAAATATAGTATAGTTTACAACCTTCAGAGTTAATATGAAACAATTTGATAAATAGTCAGTCCCTGAGGAAAATTGAAAAAGAATTGCTATTTAAACCGTTTAGTTTTCAAGTTTTGAGGAAAGATTGAAGCTATGTAACTTCAGTTTCATTTAGTTTCCGTTTCAGGTCTCTTTCCAACAAATAGTTTCAGTTTAAAATTCAGTTTCACTGACTAAAACTGAAACCTGTATAAAGTGAAATCTAGTTTCAGTTCAGTGACTTATACATCACTAGGTTTACGGTGTTTCAAAAATCACTACACGAAGAAACCTCTTACTTAAGATTAGATTCAAATCTACTTTCAGTGATAGTACAACTAGAAGAAAAGCAACTGCCTTTCAAATCATTTTTTGCATATCAAATATGGTTCATTATTTTTACTTTCTCAGTCATGAAAGCAGTAGCCTCAGTCCTAAATGTAAATTTTCGAGACAATCTTTAATTTATTATTTTCCATACAGTGATAATTAATTTGAAATTCAAATATTGTAATTCTTACCAATTCCAATTAAAGCATTAACGAGTTTCAGTTTATTGGAAAGATACAATTGTTTAGTGATTGGATTGTTAATAATTGTTATGAATAACAGCACCACAGTCCTTGCTTTAATATAAAATGAAGCTTCGAACAGACGAAACTGCGTCACTTTTACAAATTCTTGGTTCTGTAGTTTTGGCTAGCTCTACTGTTTAGTTGCTGAAGAAAAGAGCTATAAAAAAGGAAATTTAATTAATTTGGCATTTTGTAAGTCAAACAAAGCACATCAAAGGTTTGAATAGAATGCACAATCGTCGAAATCCTCAAATTCAAACGTTTTACTGCTTCAGAAATGCATTATTTTTTAATTTATTTGAACAATTTGGTTCTTTGCTGTTCTTAAGTTTTAAAATTTGATAAATTGATGAACCTAACTTAAGTTTGAACTAGGCTATGTACATAAACTACTCATGAAGAATGTAGTGTTGGCACCTATCTTTCCAGATTAGTCTTAAGTTTACGAATAAAGTTGATTTCAAAATTTTCATTGCAAGTTCGAAATGTTGTTGTGTGTTAAAACAAATTAGTACGTATGCTAACGAAACACTTTTCCCTTTCTGTACTGGCACACCCTGCTCTATTCCCACCACAGCTATTGATAGTGAATAACTACACATGCTTACGAAATGGTCTGGGCATCCACCGCTTTATGATCCGTGTGGACTTAGCAGTGGCAGTAGTAGCGGCAGCAGTTGTTGCAGTTGTTGTAATGGCAGTAGAAGTAGTAGTAGTAGAAGTAGTGATAACAGCAGTGGCCGGACTGGCAGTAGTGGCAGTAGTAGTAGTAGTAGTAGCAGCAGCAGCCAGTAGAACTATAACGTAATGTTTATAAGTACATTATAAATTTTGTCAGAAAATATATATATAGTTTCCATACATCTGGTAAAATGTGGTTTAGTTTCTGATATAATACAGAGGAAATGTTCAGTACCTATCTATAGTTTGATGCGATTGCTGACACCGGTGTCTAGACATTCAGACACTGGGGTTGGGATAACCAATACTATCGCTCAGACCTCCAATGTTTTAACAATATTAGACTGCCAGTTATCCTGGATTAACTATGCTTGTATTAACAATGACTTCAAAACTTATTGCAGTTAGATCACTTTATTTCCAAATATCAAAATATAATTATTGAATTAAAATTTTAAAAGAAACTTACAAGCGGCCGATTTCAGGGCCACAGTGAAGGGGAGAGCAGCTGGGAAGCCTACCTCGGAGCAGGAACACCCTGAAGCATATTTTTTGTTTTTAAAATGTGACTAAGTCAATTTTAGTTTAACATCAAGTTAAATTTTAGTTAAAATCTTAATTAAAATTCTGCGACCATTTTCTAATTTTTCAGACCTCGATTCTACCTCTGTGTCCTTACTGTTTGAAACTAATATTTAGCTTAGAATTGGATTAAATTTACATAAATTAAAAGGTTAAATACAAATATTAACTAGTCTAAAGCTCAATACTAACCATAATGCTTTGATTATCTTAGAAATTTGTTTCTTTAATACAGTTAGGGTGTTCACTTTCTTAGTCAACTATTGAACAAGCTAAAGTTCAATGTACTTACCGCTATGAGAGAAAAAAAGAGAGCAGTCCGACGAAACAGATCATATGGGAAAACAACCGACTTCACCAAAGAAAGAAATACTGAATGAAAATTTCTACCTAACTCAGCCTCCTCCGGCACGCCTACTTCCCGTTTCTTTCAGAAAAATTACTCACTATAGTCGAACTTAAAATACATTCTACCTTAATTCGCATTCATTAAGTGATAATTAGTTTTGTCACATGGTTAGGAACTAATTTCATTTTTATTTGGGACATCAATGGACTGCAATTATATTATAAGTCTAACCGGACATGAACTGCTGATGCTAGGGAAATTTATATTAATCTTCGGAATAAGGAAAATTGTAAGAATGGAAACAGATTTCCTCAGTTATGACAAATTCTTGGTGTTTAGAAATGTGAAGTTAAAAATAGTTTTAACCACATTTTACAGATCTACAAAGAACTGAAGCTATGACTTCAAACACCAACTAGTAACATTTATTATTACATACAATTAATATTATAATCATTATTACTGTTACTACTACACTTTGATTTTGAATTTTGAATTGTGAATTTTGAGGTTGCTCCCTCTAATGTTGCTCCCTCTTTGTTGCTCCCTCAGTGTTACTCCCTCTAGGTAGCTCCCTCTGCGTTGCTCCCTCTTTGTTGCTCCCTCAGTGTTACTCCCTCTAGGTAGCTCCCTCTGCGTTGCTCCCTCTTTGTTGCTCCCTCTATAGTGATCCCTGATGTTGCTCCCTCACACAGGGGAGAGAGGGAGTGTTGCTCCCCCAAATAAGGGAGGGAGGGAGTGTTGCTCCCCCAGATAAGGGAGGGAGGGAGTGTTGCTCCCCCAGATAAGGGAGGGAGGGAGTGTTGCTCCCCCAGATAAGGGAGGGAGGGAGTGTTGCTCCCCCAGATAAGGGAGGGAGGGAGTGTTGCTCCCCCAGATAAGGGAGGGAGGGAGTGTTGCTCCCTCTAACAAGGGAGCTACTCCCCTACAGGGGGAGCAACCGGCTCCCCTCCAACGGGTGCTCCCCTATTACTACTAAGAGACGAAGTTTGGCTCGATGAAATTTTGGTTGAAAATCTGCAGGAGTGGGTGGCGTGAATTTTGTTACTGTAAATTTTCAACAATTTGCATTCTTCTATTATTCTATACTTTCTATACCTTTCTCTATTGTTTCTATACTACTGCTTGAGGGGGTGTGTGGATTATATTATAGTTATTGCTTTTCACTTCTAAACCATTAGGAGAAATCTGCTAATGAATACCCTTGGGCACTTTTGAGCTTAACCTGGCTGGCTTTGGATAAAGGAGATTACAGTAATGTGTTGGCGTTCAGCATGTCCAAATATGCTCCTTCAGGTTATACTTAAAATGCATTACTTTGATGCTAATGTGTTGTGCTTGGGCTTTTAATCACTAAACAGCTTTGTTCCTGATAAATGTCACCAAAATTTAATTATAAGCAAGGTTTTTGTGAGGTTACTGTGTTTTTATGATCACTCAGTTAATATTTTACAGAATGGCATTCATGACCCGCAAGTGATTTACGGCTTAAAAATAGAGAGGCAAGCCCGACTTTTTTAAATTTTAGAGTTTTCGTTTAATCCAATTGATCAAAACCTATAAAACCAAAATCAACTTACCGTTATAGGCCTGAGATGATTATGTCGTAAGCTAACGATTGTCAGTCCGTTTGTCGAAAAGGACTACAATATGTAACCATTAGAGTTAAAACTTTTCAACTCCACCCTTTTAGCTCGCGCGCGAAAAGGCCCTAAATTTTTGTTTAGGTTATCTTAGACTGAGTTATCTTGCAAGTTTATTTGATTTGTAACCTGTGTAAAGATTCTTGGGTATTGATTCATGAGACCATTCTTGATTCCTGATGTGGAACCCTCTTGAAAGTAGACTCCTTTACTTTTTGTTTCCTTCCTTTGTTAATTTACTTACCTACGTTTTCTGTCTTCGCAATTGAACCGTGCAAACATTTTCCATCAAACTTGCCAAAAGTCTGTATGAAAAATGAAAACTGTACTACAGTATGCTATTCTGATCCATCTTTAAAATGTTGACCTTTTCCCTGAGGGCAAAACCTTTTAATCAGCTCTAGTTAAAAGAGTTACAGGGCTGATTAACACATAACACGTTTTATCCGGAATTTTTGAACTTATTTTGATCATCTGTTTTCAGCCTAAGATTTTTGGATCAGGAATAATCGGAAATTGTAGGTAGGCTAATTTTAAGTATTTTAGTTTTTTTACTTTTTCAGTCACTCTGAACATGTTTGAACTGAACTGCTCAAATCTACAGCTGATTCAAGAAGTACAGTACTACGAAATTTTGGTATCCCTGGAACTACAGACAGTAGCTTTGGTTCAAATAGTCAGCGGAGCGATTGGTATTCTATTTAACTTTATTTGTGTTTGCGTTATTGCTATTTATCTCCTAAAAAGTTCCAAGGATTATCTTCGATATCTCCTGATTCTCAACGTTGCCTGCTACGATTTCATCAGCGCGTTGGCAGCCCTAGGAATTTTGTTGGTCGTGAACCAGGCCGGGCCGGCCGACCGTTTTGTGGGCTTCATTTCGGGACTTTGCTACTTTCTTTCCTACAACGGATCCAGTGTTGGATACAGTCTATTGTCCCTATTTCAATGGATTGCCGTCCAATTCCCACTTTACTATCAGACCAAGGTCACGAAACACTTTTGTCTGATGATCATTCTAGTGATTGCCCTTATCAGTCTGGCTTTGGCCTTGGTCTTCGGTTGGCTGGGTTGGCAGCGAGCCTCCTATTTCGCCGTCATGGAATCGCAGGCAGCTGATGGGGAAAATTGCTCCCACTCCTGGGTTCGAGAGAGCATTAAAACCTGTCTGTTGATCATTAATATCGTTCAGACCACCATGCTAGCGGGCTCCGTTCTGGTCGCCTTGGCCACCTATATCTGCACCAGAATTATCGTTTATCGATACCTTAGGCGTCGAAGAGGTGATCCAAAAAAGAGTACCGAAAGTGTTCCCCGCAAAATGTCCCACCAGAGCTGTGTAATTGTGGGTCGGCAAGAATCGTCCAGTTTTATTCAGAAAAATTCTTTGAGTGGTATCTCAACTGCCGGTGCTCAAAATCGACTCAACGAGCACCATGTTGGTAAAACTCACTACCTGAAGGTACTGGGTTGTCACGTGGCCGTGTATTCCTTGTTTGCTATTCTGCTCTGTATTGCCCTCACTTGGTACCTAGTTGACACGCTGTTGCCCAAATTGGAAATCTCGACCCTGAGACCGTGTGATCTCTGGTTTGACCGATACGTGAGTCTTCGAGCGCTCAGATTTTATTTCTGGTGTCGAGTGGTTTGGATGACACGAATGATCGTTCAGCCGATAGTGCACGTCTTTGGCGACGGGAGCATTCGACGCTATTACGGGTCCAGGTTACGATATTTGACAAGCGACAGAACAGTTACTCTAAATTTACGTACGACCACTTTACTGAATCGTCACAGTAACATGAAAAATAGCGGGAGCAACCTACATAGCTGAAATGCGAAAGCATCGAGTGCAATTTCACAATGCTGGTATACGATTGGGCACCACTAATTCTGTGCGTTATTTATTTATTTTTCTGACTGCTTTTGCCTAGATATTTGTAGTAATAAATGTTGTGTAACAAGATTGATGTCCAAGGCAAAATACTGTAGATCTTGTCATGTCTCACTTTTAGACCCCAACCGCTCAGCAGTTTTAAAGCTTGGCCGATCTGGTTAAAATTTGACAAAAGATATATTTTAGACCATGCTGAGTTAGACGAATTTTGATTCCTTGAATTTTTTAATTTCTTCGATTCGTAAGGGGATACCAAGGGAACAGAATTGGTTTGCGGTGGAAAAGGAGGTAGACGAGACAAGAGCCAAAAATTTAAGTTATTATGGTTTAAAGCAAAAACAATGTAAGTAAGAATGTTCTGCATAATGGTTAGAAATGATTCATTATTACATTGTCAGATGGTTTTGAAACTGTTTGCGTAAGTGATTTTTATAACAACGTTATTTAAGTTTGCCATCTTTTCCATGCTTGATCGAGCAATGTAGAACGGCGGCGATGCTACAGAGAGGGTTTTCAAGATGGAAACTGTAATGTTAGATCATCCATGAAACAAAAATAAAACTCGCACACAAATAATGTACCCTTTAGGGATTTTAAAACTTGTTTCTCTCTGACATTGAACAAAAAACTGAGAAATGGCCTGGATTTTGGAATGCGTAGCGCCAACTGTTAGCGCATCTTCACATAACATCCTAACCAGAAACGATCAGGGAGGTATCGGTGTTAAAATTTTGAAAAGTTGACAAATTCAGTTAAAACAAGGCGCAAAATTTGAGCAGTATTTATATTTGATTTTTTTACGCTTTTGGTTTAATTTAGTTATGAAATCTAATGCACCAATAAGCTTAAATTGAAGGTAGACTCGCACCCTCTGAAGCGTTATGCTTGAGGACGCTGATCGTTATTATCATTCACAGTTTGCAATAATCTTACAACACTGCCAGGTTTGTAATTAATTTGAGTTTTGTCTTCAAACTTGAAGGAGGCACTGCTCATTTGATTAGAGTATCTCTCCAGACATTATCTTCTGATTAAAAATAATTTTTGTTGTTTTCCCTTTTTAGTTTCAGACTTTTTTACCATCACCTACGCATAAAAAAATTTCAACCTACGCTCAATGTTCAGCTTCAATGTTAGTAAGAATGTCCAAAATTTATTCCTTTTAAAATATCTTAACACAATTATTAAGCCGAGGTAAACTCTTACCCTCTGTTTCTTTAAACGGATTAGATTAATCTAATTAAATTAAATTAAAAATTAAAATTAATCTAATTAAAGAAACAGCACCTCGGATTAAACGGATTGGCGGATTAAAACTGTTAATAGCTATTTCTGTAATGACTGATGACTGACTAAGTGGATTACAATTAACTCTTTTAATCCGCTGTTAAAGAAAGCTATCAAAATTTTAATCCTGCTGATTGATTAATCCGGTCAGTTTAATCTTTAAAGAAATAGGACCTTAGCTGTATATATTCTAGTATTAAATTTACCAATGATGCAGACGGCAATACAACTACTTATCCTGTCATCTCTTGTGGTAGGTGATTAATGTTCAATTTAAAACATTACCTATCAATGCGAGGTATTGAGAAGTTGGTTCCCCTTCTGAACCATTCATGGGAAGCTTACCAGTGTCTGTATCAAGAGAAATAAGTGAAACCTGTAACACACCATCTTCTTTAGATTGAAACACGCCTGCAACAAACGGAGACGGGAAGATGCACAGTCTGTTGGCTGGTACATAGTGTTGTTGACCGGCCGGGTGAAAAACGGCCAGCCGGCTGCCAGCCCACAGCACAAGTCCACTCGCTCGGGCGGATTACACGGACGGTTAATGGTCGGCTGGCCACACTTATATTTTGACGGCGTACTAGAGCATGGCTCCTTTGTAAAGTGAACTTTAAAAATTATTCAGATACATCGCTATCTGCTGATTACTTATACTGGTACCTCTGTGACAGCCTGTCGGGCGGTCGCCTTCTAGACGACCCAATTTTTGGGCTGGGCTCAACTCGCTACAGGCTGGCTACCGGGTGGTCGGCTAAACCTTCTGTCGCCGTCTGGCCAAAATACAAGCTAAAATATGAAGTGTTTGCACGGTGAATGGTAATAGCAAGAGTGCATAATTGCACTATGTATAAGAAGAAGAGTAAGCCACTAGAGAGCTTCTATGCTTTGGCATTGCGTAACGACACTCCGCCCACATACGCGAATGTTCCCCCGTTTGGTGTATGGGTCGGCACTTGGCAACCATACCCCTTCCCCGTTTGGTGGAGGGTAGCCAAAAGGGGTTCCCGTGTGGAGGGAGGTCGCCAAGTCAGGCTAAGATTGGTTGAATCTGATTGGCTGTTGTCAACCCCCTCCCAAACGGGGGCCCTTTTGTCTAACCCCCCCCCCCCCACCCACCAAACGGGGAACCCTTTTGGCTACCCCTCCAAACAGGGACCTTTTTTTACTACCCCTCACCCCAAGGCGTCTTTACGGCTACCCCTCCCCCACCAAACAGAGGGGGAAGTATGCTTTGTCGAACAGAGCTACCCCCACCAAACGGGGGAACATTCGCGTATTATGGTCGGAGCACCGTTACGCAATGCCAAGAAGAGGCCCTCTAGTGGCTTACTCTTCTTCTTTATAGTGCAATTATGCACTTTTGGTAATAGTGACTAGTTGAACAGTCCCGCTAAACTTTTAAAGGCCTAACATGTTATCTTCTGTCTCGGAAAAAGGACTTGACTCCTGGAAATTTTCAGAGAAGAATTTTGGAGGATCCTGAGCATTAGTTTGAACTATTTGTCCCTGAAAAAAGTAAAAATTCTGATACGTGAGGTCGAAAGTAGGATCAATTGAGACTACATCTACATGATCCAGTTTCTGCTGTTTGTCAATAATATTTAAAAGCTTTACTTCTGCTCCGTTCGCCTATATCTATATGTAGTTTCATAAATTAAATTCTTGGTTAAGCACACAACAAAAGTACCGTGTCTTGCCTTGCCAGTATTTATTACATAACACACAATAATAGCAACAGTGGATCAAAACTCACTAACCATAGTGTTTTATACACTACAGTTTCCTTTATTTCAGATATTCAGTACTTCAATTCCCGTCGATAATGCTGTTGTCGGTAAGTTGTCGACATTGTTGAGAAATAATATCATCGATATATTGTTTTAAACTAAAAATGTGTCACCTTGTGGAATCGCAATTTATTTTACATGTCTACAAACTCTAAAAATTAGTAGGAAAGCACATACACAAGTGACAAACACGTAATGATGTTGCAGCCAACTTGCAGCTCAATTGCGTATTTGCAAAATGTTTGTTTTAGGAGGTGAATAAAACCCAGATTGGGATCAGAATCAAGGATCGGTTTCTAAAAACGGGATCGGTTTCAGGATCGACCTGTCCAGTCAGGACTGTGCTTAAGGGTGGATCCTGTCATGAGCTCAGGGTCGGGAACCTCAAAACAGGATCAATTTCAGGAACGGCTTTAGAATCGGCTACTAAAATCGGGCCTTGGTGTGGATCCTGTTCAGGATCGGGTGTCTAAAAGTTTGATTTTGCTTCAGGATTGGAGGTCTGAAAACACAATCGGTACCTACTAGGGCTTGGAGATTCCGTTAATGATGGATTGCATGGTGAATAAATAAAAGAAGCCATTCCTTAAACTGATCCTATTTTGGACACCCAATCCTACAGCCGGGATTCGCCCCAAGTCCCAGTCCTGAATGACACACGTCAATCCTATTTTAGTCTTCTGATACTGATCCTGAGGTGGATCCTGTGAGCCTGATCCTGGATTTAGTTGCCTTCTTTGTTGTTGTGACTAAGCTCATCCTTAGGGCCTCTTCACGAAAGAGTAGAGCAAAGTGCTGGAAAGTTAAAGTTAACTCTTTTACCTTTTTACCTCCATCCAAGCTTGATGTTCTATCTTTTATCTCTTCCATTAATAGGATCTACAGAAATTTGGCTCTTTTAAGACGTGTGTCTCCTTAGCGAAACAACTCTTTGATCCAGTGCTGGAACTGTTTGATCCAGAAAGAGCAAGCAAAACAAATTTATGAGCCACGAACATTTAGCCTTGAGTCATGCATGGTTCGACTAAAAAATTGACTTTTTTATTCGTTCGCCAAAAGTCGCCCGAAACCTGAAACATTCTTTTTCTCTGCAAAAATCAGCTTTTTATCCAATTTAAAAAATTAGGACAACCTGGGATAACCTGCGTTGTAGAGTAAACTCACCCTACTTTCGGTGAGCGGACGCAGTCACGACTTATTAATAATGATAATAAGTTTTAATGTCATACAGTATATGAGCACTAGTGTTTGAGGCCGGCCAAGCCGGCCGGCGGCCGGCCGCCGGCCGACGACTTTTGCTTGCTGGCCGGCCGCCGGCTGGGATACTACAAATCACCAATCAGAAATTTACAAAATAGAGCAACTAAGCTTAAAATAAACTCCAAATCTAGTTTTGCTAATTTTTTATGCTATGTTGTGCTATTTTTTGAAGGTAACATCCGAAAATAAATATCTTTGCAGTCGGTACTTATGGAACCACTTCAGATCCATAACTTACCACTACAGATCCATAAGTATCTTAGCAGATCCATAACTGCACTGAAAACTGCTTTAGGCCGGTAGCCTACTGGCCACCGGCCGGCCGATGGGTTCGGCCGGGCCAGCCGGCGATTGTCCGGCCCGCGGCAGGCCGATGAAACCCCGGCCGGCCTCAAGCACTAATGAGCACTACGTGCTCGTTTACATACAATGACAGAAAGGTCACAAAATATTCAACATATTTTGTTCAATATATGTTATTAATCTCTACTTGTACAAAAGTTCAAATTTTTTCAGCCATTTGGTGCAATTTAAAGCTGCGTCCAGGAAAGTCAATTCGTCGGTAACACTGATGTTGCAAAATAAAACGTGGCAAATTGAAAAATTAAATTTAGCGTTGGCATGGCGTACCCTTGAAGGACTAAGAGCTGGCACAAAATGAGCTAATAACTCAAAACTTGCTTCGCCAGGCGACTTTAGGCGAATCGATAAAAAAGTCAATTTTTTAGTCGAACCATGCGTGACTCAAAGCTATACGTTCGTGACTCATACATAGTTTTGCTTGCTCTTTCTGGATCAAACAGTTGC
>JASAND010004469.1:0-46377 GCA_030248195.1 Trissonchulus latispiculum
GCAACGAGAAGGCCGACTTCATGGTCAAAATGAGCGACCCCCAAACTCAAGAACATTTGCCTGCTACTAGAGTTGTTGGGCGCCTACTGGCATCTTTGAAAAAATAGGAAAATATATAGGAACTTTTCCTGCCAATACGGCTTCAGTACAGTCTCAAAATTATCTTGGGGCAACTGCAAGTCCCCCAACAAAGAAACCGACCCTATTTTAAATTATGGTGGAACGAACCGTTAATAAGCCGTGACAACTTGACCAAAAAATTCTCAAAGCATTGATTTAGTTTAAAAGTCAAGAATTAAATTGACACCATAGAAGTAAAGAAACTAAACTATTCCAACGGAGCCGAAAATTTTTTCAGAATCGGCCACTGGAAGTACGCACGTATACAACTGAAAACACTAAACTGAAACTGAAGACTACAGATATTTCCACGATAAAAAATAAAATCTCAAAATTTAGAGAAAAAATAGGAAAATATAGGAATTTTGGGCACAAACAGGAAAAAATAGGAATATTTGAAAAATATAGGAAAAAATAGGAAAAATAGGAATAGTGCTGGGGTTGTGCTCAATACGAAAAAAGTAGGGCCGAGCCGTTTCATTTGGAGGGCCGGCACCCGGGGCCGAGTTCACCACCGGCCCTCGCGGCCCCAATGCCAGAAAAATTTTCCTTATAAATGTAATGATTTGAATATAGTAATTTTTGCATAATTTTATACACTTACGTTGCAAATTTGCGTTATTTTCTTTGCTCTGTGAAAATAAGTGACTCCAATACCTTATTTCAACACTATACCTGCCCAAGGTAACCGATCTTGCCAGTGCAGTGGCCCATCAAACAGATTAGAATAAAAAATTGTAGGAGTTAGAATAGACAGAATGGAATGTATTCCCCACCGGAAACATTTTAAGAGAGGACATCCCTCCATCCGTCCCCTTTTCTAGATACAGGTCAATAGAAATTTAAAGGTTCGTCTTGTGCTGCCAAAAACTTGTAAGCGTTTATATGAGGGCCGGGCCGAGGTGAAATTTTTACGGGCCGGGGCGGGCCGGGATTGAAAATTCAGGCCCGTGAAGGTCTCTTGCTGACGGCAAAGGATCACTCTTGTAAGAAAACTACAAAAATTTCTATAGCTTCCACAAAACTCTTTAAGGGGGGGGTCGCCGGGTACCAAATTTTATAGTCCCCGATTTCGCTCATTTTTGGGTGTAATATACCCCCATATCTGTCCAAAAAACAAGACACATTTTTAGAGTCCAGGGTCAACGCAGTTAAGAGATATTGCAGTTCAAATCCCTACAATTTAGTATTTACGCCACTATGCCTCGCTAAGGGCTTCGAAGACGTGTACACATAGGATGACAAAAGACTACGGTAGGTCAATACATCAAATTGAAGCCTCTATCTTGGGCTATTTATTGCTGTGCAAATGACAATGATACGTCAAGCAACGGGCGAGAAACGGCGTTTGATCCATTTGATCAAGCTCCTTCCGACTGTTATTTACTCCAAACTTTAATGCGCTTTAACTTTCTCATACTGCTTTGTAGATACTTCGAGCAAGAAGATAAAATGTTTAGGACATCGAGAGCTTCAATTTGATATAAAATTTGGCTATATTTGAAAAATTTGAAAATTTGCCATTTTTTGACTGTACGCCTCCGACATCGCACTCGGGCATGCGTCCACAGTTAAACAACAGCAACCGCAGAGAAATTTAGCACACATCTTCCTTTCATATGTGCAAACTGGCACACCGAATTTGTTTGGAATAGCTCGGCTTTCACCCGACTTGTGGACCATTATATCCAAAAAATTGAGAAAATGACGTATTTTGAGGCAAAACGCCAACGCGGTAGCCAAAACTGTAAACTACTCACAAGTAGCAGCATGGATTTTGCGTATGCAATGAAATTGAACCTCTATTTGTGTACTGTGTTTATACGCGAAATATGTGCAGTAAACGGTTAGTTCAGGCCACGGCGAAATATTTCTTTGGTGACGTTTTTGTAAGTCAAATTTGTGCAAAAACCGGCTTCACCCAACTTTGAAAATTTCTAGAAATTAACTGAGCTAACGCAAAAACACCTCATATAGATATTAACACGCTACCTAGACCAGATTAACATTTTGCCAAGCTATAGCTCGTTTGCTCTTGCACAGCGCTCAAACTTCTGGTTACCACGAAATTTTCCTAACTTTTTCGTTTTCCTATGTTTAATGTCGGGGCCACCTTTGGAGGACTATTGTGAATGATAGGGAAAGTTTTGCAATAAACGCAACTGTCTTGTTTTGGGGACCTATGGGGACTACAAAATATGTGAAAATAAGAAAAATCGGAGATGGTCGAAAATTCGCGACCCCCCCCCCCTTAACAGTGAAAGTTGGATTCAGGGAATATATAAAAATTGATTCTAATAAACAGCATAGATTCCATACATCTTGATAAGATAAGAACTGATTTCCGATTAATATATATATATACGTACTTTGTTTCGATAATAATTTTCAAACTTTTCCAAGAAAGCATTCCAAGAAACTATGTATAGAAGGTGAAATCTGATAGTTTACCGAAAACTAAAATTAAAAAATAGCTAATAACATCATTTAATACCTTAATTTGGCAAAATTCATATTTTCCAGCATTCCCCCGGAAAATATCACCGGTGAAATTTTCCCGGGGGGGGGAAGATTTCACCGTTCAGCTGTAATTAAAGTTTTAACAACAATTTTCAACTTTTCAACTAATTTCTTTTTCAGAATATTGTCTTATCAACTGAATCAAATTTCTAATTGTTGCCCAACTTTATTAACAATAATTTTATGAAATTATTTAATAAGTACAAGGCCCCAGCTAGTAACAATTATATAATACAAACCTCCAAATTAAAGATTAATATAAATTTGCCTTGAATTCTCCCTTTTTAGAGTTGCAACATAATTTGTCAGTTACGTCACAGTTAGTATTCATTGAGAAGACTAATGGCTGCACTTAATCATTACTGTATTATCCCTGTATGTTTATCGTGCTCCCCTCCCCTTCCATTTATTTACTGTTTCGATTTCAGAAAACCTGCAAAGACGAATCAAAAACGAGAAATTAAATTAAAGTTGAACTAAATTGAAGCTAAACTAATTCTTTTGTTCCCAAATTTTCATGGATTTAAACGTTCTTTATTGGACTAAATTTTTCAAAACTTCATTAAAGCAACCAACAATAATAAACCGATAATAGAAGGTGCCGCAGCCAACGGAGGTAAGTTTTCCTAATATATCTTTGAAACTTTGTTCGGACACACGTTTGAAGTCTGTAGGAATGGAAATTTTAAATTAGGCGGTGCAGTCTTCAAAATAAATTTCATCAAAGCTGCTGATCCCATTTGCATTGCAAGAATGCAAGGCACTCAAATTTGGCTATTCTCAAACTCCAACAATATATACTTAAAATTATTTCAAAGACCTATATTAAAAACTAAAATTAAATTTTTACGTACATGCATCGCAGAGACCTCCAAATTCAACTAGAATTACTCCCCAACCATAAGAAATCAAAAGGCCAAAAATAGACTACCCTTAAATTAAGTTAAACGAGCTAAAAGGATTAATTTTAGATCTACTCTATGCTCTACGCATTCTTTACTGAAAATCTTACAGAAGCATTTATTGTAAAGAACGAAAAAATCTTTGAAAATTTGAGGATAAAAGAATTAGCTTAACTTCAATTAGTTCAACTTTAATTTTTTGTTTCTCAGTTTTTTGAACCGTCTTGGCAGAATTTCTGGAATCAAAACCGCAAATAATTAAGGGGAGCACGATAAAGACGCACAGGTGTATATATATATATAACTCATTAAGCATCATGTGCTGATGATAGATTAGTGATGGGCACCGGATATTTTTTTCATATCCGGATATCCGCCTATTTTGCGTTAACGGATATCCGGTTATCCGCCTATTCCAAACTTAAGGGGGGGTCCACCATGAAAAATTTTATGGTCACGGATTTTTCTCATTTTCACACAAAATTTTGTCACATATGTCCTGCATATCGAGTTTCAATTTCGAGTAGTTTCGTTCAGTACTTAACGAGTAACCGGCAATTAATTGCATGCAATTTGAAAACAGGTGAAAACGGCGGTGCCGCAGCAAATAAAGGCACTTTACACCTGAACTTTCTTGAGAATGGAGCTTCATTAGGTTGTATGTTTGTTATCTGATGCAAACAAAGAAGTTATGGTAGCCCTTATTGGGAAACTTTTCATTATTAACTTTATTTAGTGATTTTAGGGAGTAGAAGTGGCGCTGGAAAGCCTTGACCACGAAAATCATTTAACGGCCGATAACTTGAATTTAGTGCATTTGCGGGCAATGGTCCAAGAATAAAAAATGTTCCCGACAATGAGAGCTTTCGATTTCGATTGATATAAAATTTAACATATTTCAAAAAATCTGAAAAAATCGCTATTTTTGAGATTACCGTTGTCAGACCCCCATATTTAACCCCAGCGACCAACTGGGCGCACTAATCTGCACCATTCGTGCCCAAACTTGACCTAAAGTCATCAATAATGGTGCGCAAATAGATAGTCTAACATTTTACAGGTCTGTGTTGCCATAGAACTATGTTATTTTCGAAAACACGGGAATTTCCGAAATTTTGATAAAAATTGAGATTTCTGCGCCAGAGAAATCTCGAAATCGGACAGAGCTAAGCAGTATCAATTGGCATCGTTCAAAATGTCTTGTCATAAGCTGTGATTTGTAGGAAGTAGAATTTTTAATTAGGCTTTACAGTTTTCAGAATATTTCATCAAACTTGCTGACCGCGATTTTAACATTGCAAAACAATCTAATTTGGCTGTTTGCAAACTTAAAAAAATTAATTAAAAAATTTTGAAGCCGAAATTAAAATTCTGCTTCCTACAAATCACCCTTCGAGATCGTATTTATGATATAAGATGGGCGTTGAAATGCTCCGTTTTGTCGTTGGCGAGATTTCTCTGGCGCACGGAAAAAATCACAACTTTTTCCGTTTCCTATGTTTAACACATACGACATATATACTGACATCAACTTTGAGGTGAAATAGCTCGCTAACCGTAAGAGATCCGACCTTCATTTCAAAAACTCGTTAAAATATACCAATCGGACAACAAAATATGTGAAAATAAGCAAAATCAGAGATGGTCGAAAAATCGGCCAAAAATGGACCCCCCTTAAGTTCAAGAAAATTATTCGATTTTGCAGTTAAACTTTCAATTTTTCTGTCAATCTTTCGGTATGCTGTGAATTTCTATCATGCAATCAAGCCACACCCTTGGTTTCAAAAATATTTTCAGAGAAATGTTTGAAAAAATTTTAATTTTCGTCAAAAATGTGCTAATTTTTCATTACTTTGTATGAAATGCACACGGATATCCGGATATCCAGTGCCCATCACTATGATGAATAATGATGAACACTTCTGTAACTGAGAATTTTCTGAAAAATGTTGCAGCTCTACAAAGGGAGAATTCAAGGCAAATCCATATTAATCATAACTTTGAGGTTTATATTAAGTATATTTTATTATATTATATGTTATTATATTATACATTATATTAATTGTTAGGACCTAGGGCCTGTATATATATACTTATTAAATAATTTCATAAAATTGTTAATAACGTTGGGCAACAATTAAAAATTCGGTTCAAACTTCAAATGCTTTGACAATATTCTGACAGAAATTAGATGGGAAGTTGAAAACTGCTGTTAAAAATTTAATTACAGCTGAACAGTGAAATCTTTTCTCCCCCTCCCCCCTCAACCCGGAAAAATTTCAACGGTGATATCTTGGGGGAACATTTCACCTTTGATATTTTTCCGGGGGGGAGGGAAATTTCACCGTTATATCGGCCAGCCCTACCACCGGCCACAGAACAAGCCTACGTGTTACGCAATGCAGCGAAGTGAAGCCTGATAGCGGCTGAATATTCTTCCTATACTGCAATTATGCAGTTGCTAAAACGCCAAGTATATATTCCAGTCGATTTGACACAGTTACATCAGGAATCCCAGAATTACTCAGTTTCAGCAACCGAGCCATCTCAAAAAATTAAGCTTTTAAAAACACACGCTTGCTGTACAAATAGCTTAACCTAAACTTGTAGTTTTTTGAAACATACAAACAAACAAACAAACAAGTGCTTTTACTTGACAAAAATGCAAGTTTATTAGCAAAAAGTTATATGAATAACAGCAAATGCAAAATAGGAACAGATATAAACAGAATACATACTCATAATGTACTCAGTTTAAACATGTAAGTAATAGGTAACTATATACGTAATAATAATACTAATAATGTCAAGTAGGACTGAGAAAGGCCAATAAGGCCACTTAAACCCCAGCCCGATAGATAAGAAAACATCAAATATAGTCTTTTAGACGGCGCGCAAAACACTGAACTGTGGGTGCCAGAACAACTTCGACTGGTAATGAATTCCAAATCTCTGGTACTCGAAAAGAGAAGAAATTTCTAACTGCCTGTAAATTGGATCTAGTACGTGGCAATTTAAGTTTCAAAGGATGTCCTCTGAGACCGGCATCTCCAGCATATTCAAACATTTCAAATAGATCGCAATCAACATTCTGATGAATGATTTTATACAGCAATATTAAATCGGCAATAACTCTACGTTGTTCTAAAGACTTCCACATATGAACTACTACTTAGTCTGAACCACAAGTCTTTCCTAAAAAGCTCTTTTAAACGTATACCAGGATATCAGAAAGCTCCTGTAAAAATATTCAACATTACAAAAACAACCTACCAATCAACAAACCACAAAACTTTCCCTACTATACTGGGCTTATTCTAGGGATTTTTTCTTGGGGGGGGGCTTCTTGGGGGGGCCCCCCAAAGGTCCGAGGGGCAAGGAATTTTTGGGGTGGGGCGAAAATTTTTCGAAAAATATGGTAAAAATAGCGCTATTTTTCTGGCATATACTACAAGAAATAAAAATGCTCCTCTGGAGCATGAAAAAGTAATATGGGTCATGGTGAGGTTGCAAAATCAAGAGAGAACTAGTCTTTAAAATGCTTAATATGGGGCTAGGTTCAAAAATACAAGAGGACTAGGTTGTGAGCGAATTAATATGGGCACAGCTTCGCCGAACAACCCATATTCGCGGTTTATAAATGTATATATATATATATATATATATATATATATATATATCAGTATGCATATTCATCCACGCTACGTTTAGTTTATAGTGCAATGCATAAATAATCTACTGCTACGTATTCGAGCTTTAATCGAACTTTTATTTTAGCAAACTTTTTCTTCGAGAAACGTTTTATACTAACCAGTGCGTTTTATTCATTTAAACGGAAAATTTATATTTCAAGAATAATCTTAGGACTCTGACCTTCAATTTCCTCCCTGCTTGAGCCAATAGCCTTAGCCTCATGTCCTTAGATCTCTTCTCGTTGCTTGCCGCAGTTCAACCCGAAAAAATGATGATAATTTACGCACTAAGTATTCCTAGCTAGTCTAATAGAGTACGTATATATATGCAAACAACTGTATTCAATGAGTACGTATTCAACTTCTTAAATTTCTTATTACTGACTGAAATTGGTAGCTCTGTAAGCGACAAAAGCTAAGACGAAGTGTGAAATCCCGCGAATATGGGTTGTTCGGCGAAGCTGTGCCCATATTAATTCGCTCACAACCTAGTCCTCTTCTATTTTTGAACCTAGCCCCATATTAAGCATTTTAAAGACTAGTTCTCTCTTGATTTTGCAACCTCACCATCACCCATATTACTTTTTCATGCTCCAGAGGAGCATTTTTATTTCTTGTCCTTCTGTCATTTTAAAGGATCCCTTTCCAGCAATGCGGTAATGGATACAAGGAGCTTGAACAGCTGGGTTTACTTTACTGGGGGGGGCGGGGTGCGCCCAACCCACTTTTTGGGTCCCCCCCACTCGGCCCCAACCCCACTTTTTTGGGCTTCCCCCTACTCACCCTAAGGTGCCCAGAAAATGCCAAATTTTTAGGATTTTTGGTCAAAATTGTCAAAATTTTTCCGGCTTCGCCGGAACTTTTTGGTCAAAAATCGTCTTTTTTGGTGCTAAAACTCAATTTTTGAGCACTTTTAAGCTTAGTTATAGCAGTATATGTAGAAAATAGGCTTTTTATACGGTATTTTTGGCCTTTTTAGCCCATGTTATCCCCCCCAACTAGTGGGTGGGGCGTCCCCCCCAACTCTCCCCCCTCCCACTATGGGGGGGCGTCCCCCCCAACTCTCCCCCCACTTATTTTTGCCTAAAATAAACCCAGAACAGTGCTATGCTAAACGAGCGCAGTCGATTTACAATATATGCCCCCAACAAAACGCCGAAAAACGCTGTTTTAAGGGGTTCGACCACTGGTCAATAGGCCCCATAGACCGTAGTGACCACAGGACGCACGCTTCCCTCAATTTCGACAATATGCCCATTGAAACGAGCGTAGTCGATTTACTATATATGCCCCCGACCAAAACGCCGAAATACGCAGTTTTAGGCCGTTTGACCAGTGGTCAATAGGCCCCATAGGCTGTAGTGACCAGTGGTCACTCCCGTCGGTTTCGGCGATGTGCCCATTGAAACGAGCATAGTCGATTTACTATATATGCTATCGATCAAAACGCCGAAAAACGCAGTTTTGAGCCGTTTGACCAGTGGTCAATAGGCCATATAGTCTGAAGTGACCAGTGGTCACTTCCATGGTTTCGGCGATATGCCCATTGAAACGAGCGTAGTCGATTTACTATATATGCCCCCGACCAAAACGCCGAAAAACGCAGTTTTAGGCCGTTTGACCAGTGGTCAATAGGTCCCATAGGCTATAGTGACCAGTGGTCACTTCCGTCGGTTTCGGCGATATGCCCATTGAAACGAACGTAGTCGATTTGCTATATATGCCCCCCCGACCAAAACGCCGAAAAGCGCAGTTTTAGGCCGTTTGACCAGTGGTCAATAGGACTCCTAGGCCGTAGTGACCAGTGGTCACTTCCGTCGGTTTCGGCAATATGTCCATTGAAACGAGCGTAGTCGATTTACTATATATGCCCCCGACCAAAACGCCGAAAAACGCTGTTTAGAGGGAGTTTTCCCAACGTTGACCCTGGGCGAGGAACCACGGGAGCCATGCTGACCAGTGGTCACTTCGGGCGGTATCGGCAGTATGCTCATCGTTTTCAGCGACCCCGATTTACAATATATGGGGATCACCCCGAGGCCGAAAAACGCCGTTTTTGGCGACTTTTTGACTATTTCCAGTGAAAGTGGGACTTAGAAACTTTTCGCCCAAACAGGCCAAAAAATGCAAAGTTTGGGCCCATCTCCTGAAAGCTAGGGAGCAAAATTAAAAAAATCCCCCTCGTTACTTTATGCACCCCTACTGGTAATTTTCAACAAAAGATACTAGACCTCTCCAGCTTCTACCCAGTTCTAGAAAAGTGTGACCAAAATTTGCAAAAAATAGCGAAAGTCCGACTTTGGGACCTTGGCACAGAGCCAAAATTGGCCAGGTGCCAAAATGACCAAAAAAGGTAGCATGGGGGATCCTGTCTACCAACATATAATAGTAGTATGGTGCCAAAATGCCCACATCGTTCCAACACTTCGCCGTAAAATGCATTTCCAATAAGCGTTATTCACCGAGGAAAAAACAAACGCACGGTAACTATCGCCTAGTGCAAAAATTCGAAGTTTCGAATTCGAACCAAAAGTATGGTGGTACTTGTAGTACTACTCGAGTTGTTTACGATGGTAACCTTTTTACCACTCCCGGGCCTCTAATTAGCTGGCACCAGGCCAACACGGTCTCCAGGGGGCCGCGCAGACGCCTTTATACCCATATTATGTAGGGGCGCTATCGCGCCCCTACATAATAAAAGTTGATTTTCATAGCAAAAATAAGCAGATTTAGTGTTGAAAAGGGCAAAAATTGAGCAAAAATCTCCGGCGAAGCCGGAAAATTTTTGAAAATTAGGCCTTCTGAGCGATTTTTTCAGGGCAAAATTTGGTACCAAAAGGGGCGCCCACTTTTTTGGGGGGGGGGCGATTTTTGGGGGGAAGGGTGTTTATGGGGGCCCCCCACTAGAATAAGCCCAGCTATAATGAGCAGACACAAACAAAGGAGTAATAAATTTTATTTGAAAAAACAATCAACCTGAGATTAAACAAAATTCCTGAACAATCAAACCAACAAATGGGATTTATCCGGTTTCAGCGACTTTGGCCAAAGCAAGTTCAATTTTGAGCTCGCTCCGCCCACTCGGAATTTCAGTTCAGATATCAACACATCAAACAAAAACAAACTAAAGTATAATATTTGGATTAACCTGGGGCTGCAGATCGCCAAAGCTTTCACTTTTGAGAACAATTGTCTTGAGCATTTGAGCCCGCAAGAGCAGGAGTGGCACTTAAATCTCCTAAAATTTGTTGTTTAAAACAATGTCCATTTCAAGGACTCAAACGCCACTGTCACTGCACAGTCGTTCAAATTATTATATATGTTGTATGGGGAATCGAAATAAGTGTATATTGATATCCATTTATGAGAGTTTAATGTCATGAAAATTGAAATTTATTCAGCAACAGGATGGGGTCAAACCGGAAAGATCCCATAACGCCAGTCAAACACAGAAGAGATAAAACTGGAACAAGAATCACAAAAAATCCGTTTTTTACCGGTAAACAAATCACAAACGAAACGAATATATACTACAGATAAGCATAACAATTGGATTGATAAAGCTGCGCAGAATGTTAATTTGATTTTTAGGTTTAGTGGCAAAAATTAGAGTTATATATTCAAGTTAAAACTCTTTTGGATTTAACACGCTCCTCACAAACTAACAAACAACTTTTGGACAAATCAAACATTTTTCGAGAAATTTCGCCCAATTTTCTGACCAACACAAGAGCTTTCCTCATCAAAATGTATATATATATTTATATATATATATATATAGCAAAAACAAGGGGTCTTGTTTCAATTACCCCTCCCACCACTTAAAATCCTTAAAACTTGACTTGACCAAATGAGCTAAAATGTGTTTAAGGGATGTTTATCGCAAATTTGTTTGACCAAATGAGCTAAAAGGTGTTAAGGGATGTTTATCGCAAATTTTTTTGATTTCGCGAAATTCGATTTCTTCGATTTCTAAGGGGGGACCAAGAGAAACCGAAAAATCTTTTGTCTTCGATTTTGCTGAAAAGTTGAACAACATTACAAACTAACTAAGGCCAACGAATTTTGAGAAATAGAAAAAACTTTGGATTTTTGAACTCAGCGTAGTCGAAACCATACCCATACTACGTATATTTTAGCTCATTTGGTCAAGTTTTAAGGATTTTGAGTGGTGGGGGGGGTAATAGAGACAAGACCCAAAACAAGTTCTACATCAACAACCGAAAATTCATAGCTAAGAATTCAAATACTATAAAAATCTTATATTAATGGCAAAATATTATAAAACAAAATTAATGGTAAGATTAAGAAGAGCACGTAATACAGTGCAAAGCTACAGATTATGGGACTTTATTAACATGAAAGTGGGGTTGACACCCACTCCACCTTTTTGAGTATCCCCCAACATACCTTTAAACCGCCAGGAGTTGCCAAATTCTTAAAGTCCACAAATTTCAGAAGTTTCCCAACTCCGCCGGAATTTCTTAGTCTAGAATATTAAATTTGATACTGAAACTGAATTGCTGAGCATCATCTAGACCAGGCGTATAGTATATAGTATAAATAAAACAGGTTAATCTTACTGCACTTTTAGAGTGACTTTTTGCAACTTTAGGTTAGCCCCCCCCCCGATTCCTTCCTCATCCCCCAAAATGGGCCGAAAAATCGAAAAAATAAAATTTCTCCGATTTGGCTGAAACTTGCCCGAAACATTGCCAAGGATACCTAGGTTATATGTCTAAAATATTACGCCGATATCTTTTTTCATTAGTCGGCTATGGCGGGTCAAAGTTGCCATAATCGCTGCTTTGGCTCAAAAACGGCGATTTTTCGAACTTTGAATGGCCATATCTCAAAAGTGGGTCCGGGATTTTGCTCATTTTTTGCATGGACGTTGGTAGCATATAGATAAATAATATTTATAAAAATTGCGTGGTACTAAGGCATAATGAGGTCGCTAGGTCAAAAAATGTGGAAATGGGCCTACTGAGCTTGGAGGCTTAAGCTAAGGTTCGACCGTCGCAAACTGCGGAACATGACCGCTAAAAAACTCAAACTGGCAGGGATAGGTGCCCCATGTGTGGTGTCTGTATGGTTAAGATATGAACTGTCTGACTCTTCTCTATCGGCCTGAGCACAATTTTGATTGGTGAAGTCCTACGGCGACGTCAGTGGCATAGTCGAAAATCACGAATTTTGCTATAACTCGTTGAATATACAGAGTTGAGCTCTAATATTTGAAGGTTTTCCTTTTAGGTCAGATTGCTACAAGTCCTGAAAGTTTGAGCCAAATCGACTTTTGAAGGTTGTCCGGAAGTACAGGCAGCACAGTCGAATTTCCCAGAAATCGACTCATATATATATACAGCATTTGTATTTTGAACCGCAGCTAAAAAGTTACTCAGCCGGCCACAAGCAATTCTCTCAGTCCACCCCAGTTTTCATCTCATGATTAAACATGGGCTTCAAAGCTGGGATAAGGAAACTGAACCGTCCAGGAAAGCCTAATGCTTTCTATATCAAGGCTGCATCAAGGCAAGACCACACTTTTTAATGCAACGCAAGTGAAATTTCACCTGACAGAATTTTCGAACAACTCAAAGAATCCTTAAAGCATAGTTGTTTCAGAAGGAAGATGGATCAGACTGGTAGTTATAAGGTGTTGCGGTTATTAAGATTAACATATTTGAGTTTTGCGCTCGACACGTCGCATCCTCTTCTATCTTTTTATAAGAATAGTAACACTGAATTTAATTCTATACTAGACATAGTAAAATAAACGACGGAACCTTGCCATCCATTACCTCTCGTATATCCCCACTGGGGGAGCCACCACCAGCATCGAATGGACCATTTCCACCACTGCGTCTCCTCCGGGCAGGTCCTGCACGGGCGGCGAGAACACCACGGGTGGCAACAACCTAAAACAACAATAACTCATACAATCAACAGTATGCATTTATACATATCAATACAAATGAGAATTTCAATACTAAAACTAAATAGAAATCTTTTAAAAAAATCTATTTCAGTAATTCAATATATTGAATAATTTTTGCATGAATATACACATTTAATTGATAAAACGACCAAAATTGCAAAAACGTCGATTGTTCCATATGATTTAAAAATCGCTAGAGAAAATAAATAAAAAAACGTCGCACAATATATAGGTAATAAAAATTAGTTAGAAAAATTTTTCCTAGGGCCGTTTGAAAAATCGGTGTGCGCAAAGATGGCCTTATAAATGTCAAAAAGTGGTGATACAGAGAAAAACCCCACTTTTAAACTTGTATCAAAAAGTCGATTTTTTCAAAGTTCATTTTTTCCGGGCAAGTTTGGTATCATTCGAAAGCTTTGGCCTGGAGATTTTAGAAATGCAAATTTTAGCTCTCAACTCCTTACCGTTAATTAGTTTTGCTTAATTAACGTTTTCAAAGGTGATTTGACCGTTTTAGCTCATATTATGGGGTGCTCTCCGAGCTACCCCATATACCACCAAATTGCAAAGAGATTTGCGCTACGTGCAGCGTCAATAAAACTAGTTTTTCTATTAAATTTCCCGAAAAAAGCCAAACCGGTATACAAAAATAATTTTGAACAAATGACTTCTCTGTGAGTCAAACGGGGGTGACAGTTTGTGTAATATTGGGTTACTGCATGAACAGAGACATACGGAATTGTCCAAGTTGCCATAATGGGAAGCTGGAGCGTTGAGGATGGCAGTGGCCGCGGCAGCAGAGGAAGGAATGGAGGAGAGCTGTCCGTTGCTCGTTCCTGGCTCCTGATCAGTAGACTGAGTTCGACAAGGCGGCTGCGTCACACATTGTAGCTCACCCATTAACAGAGACATCTATAAACAACATATATTATTCAGTCGTGAGCTTCAAGAGAAGGACTAGTTTGTGGGAGAACTAATATGGGCACAGCTTCGCCGAACAGCCCATAGTGTGGTTGTAAAATATAGATTATATTATATATTAGATACAAGTAACTAATGTCCGCACAAAAGGGGATAATATTGTGTTGGGCTATTCTATCGTTTAAGGGGGGGGCGGGCGCGCCCTACGAATTTCACTAAAAGTTCGATGTTGGAAAAGCTAGCTAGTCTTTTGCCATATAATAGTATTAGGTTTAGTGTAAAATAGTTTAAAGTTTGAAAGAATTTTATGCAGCATAGCGTCCTGTGGACCCATCAGAAGTTGGTGTTGTCGGTCCAAAGCTCGGCATGACACGTACAGAAACTTTGCCTCGCCCTGATCGCTATGGGCAAGGTACGGTACCCAAATTTTCCAGAAATAGTACTAACATATAGCGCTGATTGTTAATTCCTAGATCAGTGCATACTTTTCTGCGCGATACAATCAAAATGCGAAAAATTGGGTGTTGTAGGTCTATACGAGTGGAGGTTAACAGACGTCTAATGAGCTGTGGTTTATCAAAGGAGCCCAACTATGCTCCCACTATGGGGGGGGGCGTCCCCCCCAACTTTCCCCTCACTTATTTTTGCCTAAAATAAACCCAGAACAGTGCCATGCTAAACGAGCGCAGTCGATTTACAATATATGCCCCCAACAAAACGCCGAAAAACGCTGTTTTAAGGGGTTCGACCACTGGTCAATAGGCCCCATAGAGCGTAGTGACCACAGGACGCACGCTTCCCTCAATTTCGACAATATGCCCATTGAAACGAGCGTAGTCGATTTACTATATATGCCCCCGACCAAAACGCCGAAATACGCAGTTTTAGGCCGTTTGACCAGTGGTCAATAGGCCCCATAGGTTGTAGTGACCAGTGGTCACTCCCGTCGGTTTCGGCGATGTGCCCATTGAAACGAGCATAGTCGATTTACTATATATGCTCCCGATCAAAACGCCGAAAAACGCAGTTTTGAGCCGTTTGACCAGTGGTCAATAGGCCATATAGTCTGCAGTGACCAGTGGTCACTTCCATGGTTTCGGCGATATGCCCATTGAAACGAGCGTAGTCGATTTACTATATAAGCCCCCGACCAAAACGCCGAAAAACGCAGTTTTAGGCCGTTTGACCAGTGGTCAATAGGTCCCATAGGCTATAGTGACCAGTGGTCACTTCCGTCGGTTTCGGCGATATGCCCATTGAAACGAACGTAGTCGATTTGCTATATATGCCCCCGACCAAAACGCCGAAAAGCGCAGTTTTAGGCCGTTTGACCAGTGGTCAATAGGCCATATAGTCTGCAGTGACCAGTGGTCACTTCCATGGTTTCGGCGATATGCCCATTGAAACGAGCGTAGTCGATTTACTATATAAGCCCCCGACCAAAACGCCGAAAAACGCAGTTTTAGGCCGTTTGACCAGTGGTCAATAGGTCCCATAGGCTATAGTGACCAGTGGTCACTTCCGTCGGTTTCGGCGATATGCCCATTGAAACGAACGTAGTCGATTTGCTATATATGCCCCCGACCAAAACGCCGAAAAGCGCAGTTTTAGGCCGTTTGACCAGTGGTCAATAGGACTCCTAGGCCGTAGTGACCAGTGGTCACTTCCGTCGGTTTCGGCAATATGTCCATTGAAACGAGCGTAGTCGATTTACTATATATGCCCCCGACCAAAACGCCGAAAAACGCTGTTTAGAGGGAGTTTTCCCAACGTTGACCCTGGGCGAGGAACCACAGGAGCCATGCTGACCAGTGGTCACTTCGGGCGGTATCGGCAGTATGCTCATCGTTTTCAGCGACCCCGATTTACAATATATGGGGATCACCCCGAGGCCGAAAAACGCCGTTTTTGGCGACTTTTTGACTATTTCCAGTGAAAGTGGGACTTAGAAACTTTTCGCCCAAACAGGCCAAAAAATGCAAAGTTTGGGCCCATCTCCTGAAAGCTAGGGAGCAAAATTAAAAAATCCCCCTCGTTACTTTATGCACACCTACTGGTAATTTTCAACAAAAGATACTAGACCTCTCCAGCTTCTACCCAGTTCTAGAAAAGTGTGACCAAAATTTGCAAAAAATAGCGAAAGTCCGACTTTGGGACCTTGGCACAGAGCCAAAATTGGCCAGGTGCCAAAATGACCAAAAAAGGTAGATGGGGGATTGTCTACCAACATATAATAGTAGTATGGTGCCAAAATGCCCACATCGTTCCAACACTTAGCCGTAAAATGCATTTCCAATAAGCGTTATTCACCGAGAAAAAACAAACGCACGGTAACTATCGCCTAGTGCAAAAATTCGAAGTTTCGAATTCGAACCAAAAGTATGGTGGTACTTGTAGTACTACTCGAGTTGTTTACGATGGTAACCTTTTTACCACTCCCGGGCCTCTAATTAGCTGGCACCATGCCAACACGGTCTCCAGGGACCGCGCAGACGCCTTTATACCCATATTATGTAGGGGTGCTATCGCGCCCTACATAATAAAGTAGATTTTTATAGCAAAAATAAGCTGATTTAGTGTTGAAAAGGACAAAAATTGAGTAAAAATCTCGAGCGAAGCTGGAAAATTTTTGAAAATTAGGCCTTCTAAGCGATTTTTTCAGGGTAAAATTTGGTACCAAAAGGGGCGCCCACTTTTTTGGGGGGGGGGGAAGGGTGTTAATGGGGCCCCCCCACTAGAATAATCCCAGCTATAATGAGCAGACACAAACAAAGGGTAATAAATTTTATTTGAAAAAACAATCAACCTGAGATTAAACAAAATTCCTGAACAATCAAACCAACAAATGGGATTTATCCGGTTTAGCGACTTTGGCCAAAGCAAGTTCAATTTTGAGCTCGCCGCCCACTCGGATTTAGTAGATATCAAAACAAACAAAACAACTAAAGTATTATTTGGATTAACCTGGGGCTGCAGATCGCCAAAGCTTTCACTTTTGAGAACAATTGTCTTGAGATGAGCCCGCAAGAGCAGGAGTCCTAATCTCTAAAATTTGTTGTTTAAAACAATTCCATTTCAAGGACTCAAACGCCACTGTCACTGCACAGTCGTTCAAATTATTATATATGTTGTATGGGGATCGAAATAAGTGTTATTGATATCCATTTATGAGAGTTTAATGTCATGAAAATTGAAATTTATTCAGCAACAGGATGGGGTCAAACCGGAAAGATCCCATAACGCCAGTCAAACACAGAAGAGATAAAACTGGAACAAGAATCACAAAAAATCCGTTTTTTACCGGTAAACAAATCACAAACGAAACGAATATATACTACAGATAAGCATAACAATTGGATTGATAAAGCTGCGCAGAATGTTAATTTGATTTTTAGGTTTAGTGGCAAAAATTAGAGTTATATATTCAAGTTAAAATTCTTTTGGATTTAACACGCTCCTCACAAACTAACAAACAACTTTTGGACAAATCAAACATTTTTCGAGAAATTTCGCCCAATTTTCTGACCAACACAAGAGCTTTCCTCATCAAAATGTATATATATATATATATAGCAAAAACAAGGGGTCTTGTTTCAATTACCCCTCCCACCACTTAAAATCCTTAAAACTTGACTTGACCAAATGAGCTAAAATGTGTTTAAGGGATGTTTATCGCAAATTTGTTTGACCAAATGAGCTAAAAGGTGTTAAGGGATGTTTATCGCAAATTTTTTTGATTTCGCGAAATTCGATTTCTTCGATTTCTAAGGGGGGACCAAGAGAAACCGAAAAATCTTTTGTCTTCGATTTTGCTGAAAAGTTGAACAACATTACAAACTAACTAAGGCCAACGAATTTTGAGAAATAGAAAAAACTTTGGATTTTTGAACTCAGCGTAGTCGAAACCATACCCATACTACGTATATTTTAGCTCATTTGGTCAAGTTTTAAGGATTTTGAGTGGTGGGGGGGGGTAATAGAGACAAGACCCAAAACAAGTTCTACATCAACAACCGAAAATTCATAGCTAAGAATTCAAATACTATAAAAATCTTATATTAATGGCAAAATATTATAAAACAAAATTAATGGTAAGATTAAGAAGAGCACGTAATACAGTGCAAAGCTACAGATTATGGGACTTTATTAACATGAAAGTGGGGTTGACCCACTCCACCTTTTTGAGTATCCCCCAACATACCTTTAAACCGCCAGGAGTTGCCAAATTCTTAAAGTCCACAAATTTCAGAAGTTTCCCAACTCCGCCGGAATTTCTTAGTCTAGAATATTAAATTTGATACTGAAACTGAATTGCTGAGCATCATCTAGACCAGGCGTATAGTATATAGTATAAATAAAACAGGTTAATCTTACTGCACTTTTAGAGTGACTTTTTGCAACTTTAGGTTAGCCCCCCCGATCAAACGACTTATAAAATTGATTCTATTAAAAATTTACGACATACTTGCCTTGGCTATACACACGTATACATATGCCTAAATAATAGGCTGACACAGACATACAAGAGGGCAATATATACATAGATATATATCTATATACGTATGTATAATATGCAATACCCGAAACCTAAAGCATCTGATACTCAACCTGACGACAAACAAAATTGCGCAACATGCAACCTGAAAATAACGCTGGCAAACGTCAAAGAAACATTACGTACCACTTTAAGGAGTCTGCCATGAATTTCACTTAATACGTCCATAACAAAACGTAGGTCAAATGTGATAATCTCTCCTTTATATACATTTTAAAACTCAGGAGTCGAGAAAGGCTTTGGCAACATTTACCCCAAAAATGCCAAAATTTGCAAAATAATTTATATCTGCAATGTGTTTCACATCAGAGGCTGAGACTTCCATAAAGCATGGCATAAACGCCGCCTAAGCACTGGGCAGATCGGTTACCCGGCACATAACTAGAATATAGTTAACCTCAATCTAGCTAACCTCGGTAATTATGTATTATTTCGAGACAAATAAGCTACAGCTTCAAACCAAAGTAAACAGTGGCGCACATAGAACATTTTTTCGAAAGGGGAGGACCTAAAAATGCCGAAGGCGCGAAAATTTTTGAAAATGTCAAAAACTTGCTATAAAAAGGTTTGAAAAGCGCAAATTAATTAAAACGAAGTAAATTTCGCGCCTAAAGCGCGAACATATTTTAAAATATGTGTCACGTACCATAAAATTTTTCCTTTACATCTAATTTCGGGGGGGGCGCCCGCCCCCTCTAAGTGCGCCCCTGAAAGTAAAGTAAGTTTTTGGTGACGGGAATTCAAGTTTTTGATCCAAAGGGAAACCGGAAAACTTTGTCTCAGGTTTTGCTGAAGTGTTTGACTATACCAGGTTTTTCTGGACTGCGGAGCACGAATCTGACGCCTATTTTCTGTTTACAAATTGATTTGCTCAAAAGGCTCAGTATAAAATGCAGACGCAGACAAGCACACTGGGGTTTAAAACGCAGACTTTAATGCAAACGCAGACTCGGGTATAAAAAGCAGACGAAGACCTTACTAAAAGTCAGCCGCGTATCCAGGGGGGGGACGAGGGGACACGCCCCTCCCCGAAATCGGAGGCAAAAGAAAATTTTAATGAGTAGCAGCAGCGTGACTAAACAAGTAACAAAACTGCTCCGCACAAAAGGGGATAATATATGTGTTGGGCCTATGTCTGTCGTTTAAATTCCGGTTGAGAAAGCAAATATATAAATCCGACACAGCAAGTTTGGGCGGGTGGTTCTATGACAAAAGTTGCTCAGTTCGATGCGGGCTTTCATTTGGTACCAAATTTGACCACTTTTGAAAATTTTAATTTTTGACCTAAAATCGCCTAAGTCCCCACCCCGCCCCACCACAGCACTCTACAGCCACTTTGAGCATGCAGTTCTATGACAAAAGTTGCTCAGCTCGCTTAGGGCTTTCATTTGGTACCAAATTTGACCACTTTTGAAAACTTTCATTTTTGACCGAAAATCGCCTAAGTCCCCACCCCACCCCACCACAGCACTCTACAGCCACTTTGAGCATGCAGTTCTATGACAAAAGTTGCTCAGCTCGCTTAGGGCTTTCATTTGGTACCAAATTTGACCACTTTTGAAAACTTTCATTTTTGACCGAAAATCGCCTAAGTCCCCACCCCACCCCACCACAGCACTCTACAGCCACTTTGAGCATGCAGCTCTATGACAAAAGTTGCTCAGCTCGCTTAGGGCTTTCATTTGGTACCAAATTTGACCACTTTTGAAAACTTTCATTTTTGACCGAAAATCGCCTAAGTCCCCACCCCACCCCACCACAGCACTCTACAGCCACTTTGAGCATGCAGTTCTATGACAAAAGTTGCTCAGCTTGCTTAGGGCTTTCATTTGGTACCAAATTTGACCACTTTTGAAAAATTTTATTTTCGACCACTTGACCCCCCATCCGACTGACCCTTCAAACGGAAAAGTGGAACCAGCCCAGCAAAATAGGTACGTCGGACGGCAAAACGGATACCGGGAATGAGCTGGGCACACCAGAAAACCCCTATAGACAAAGTTTTGAGAGGCCAGGTAGAGCCTACTATGGACCTCCAGGAAGCGGTTTCCGACATGACCCTCCAGACGGCAAAGTGGAACCAGCACAGCAAGATGGATGAGTCCTACGGCAAAAAGGACACCGGGAATGAGCTGGGCGCACCAGAAAACCCCTATAGACAAAGTTTTGAGAGGCCAGGTGAAGCCTACTATGGACATCCAGGAAGCGGTTTCCGACTTGACCCTCCCGACGGCAAAGTGGAACCAGCCCAGCAAGATGGGTGGGTCTGACGGTAAAACTGACTGTGGGAATCGATTCTCCGTGCTAGAAAACCATTGTATGAAAGATTTGAGCTTTTAAAGTTAAATAGATAGCGAGAAATTTCGATTTTTCATTTTTCGAATTTTCGCCATGTTTGACGGGCCACTGTGGTCGCTAGGGAAGTGATAGAGAAACGCAACCTGAACCGTTAGTTAGTTCAATATATGTAATTTCTGAATATAAAAAGAAATCAGTTCCAGCTCGTAACGTTCGACCTGAGCGACGACCACAAAAATGGTCAATTTTCGCTATGAGCCGACTTTGCGGCGCCACGGCGGCGCTGTGGCGCAGCTGCGGCGCAAAAAAGTTGTGATTCTAAAATTCTTTAGAGGGTACTACTAGACCCCCATAGCCCTTTAGGTTGGCCCACCGCTACAGATCACGTGAAAGCGGCGAACATTATGTACAATACAACCATCAAATAGGAGAAACCGGAAAAAAACATCGCCGCCATAACCGGTCCGGGGCGCAACTTTTTAACGGTAAGTGATACGGGGCTGAAACTTCACAGACATACTAAACTCGATGTGCTCTACAATTTGCGCATGAAATCTGCGCAGGATCTGCGCAGGATTTTGCGCAGCTTCTGCGCAGCTTATTTTACACTGTCTCCAGCCACTTTTCACACATATTATAGGGGTCGCTGCAGCGACCCCTATGATATTTCGAAAAATTTTCGCCTGCGGCGCTACTTTTCCACGAACAGATCCCAAAAAGCCCTAGATTCTGCTTGAAATTTACCTCCAATGGTTCAGTTGCGGTGGAAATTTCAGAGCATTTTTGACTTGCCCCCTCCGAAATTTTTTCTGGCTACGCGTGTGCTGACAGTACGTATATATATATATATGAGCCGATTTCTGGTAGGGTCAACCATAACTTGGACAACCTTCAAAAATCGATTTGGCTCAAACTTTCAGGACTTGTAGCAACCTGACGGAAAAGGAAAACCTCCAAATATTAGAGCTCAACTCCGTATATTCAACGAGTTATAGCAAAATTCGTGATTTTCGACTCTGCCACTGACGTCGCCGTAGGACTTCACCAATCAAAATTGTGCTCAGGCCGATAGAGAAGAGTCAGACAGTTCATATCTTAACCATACAGTCACCACACATGGGGCACCTATCCCTGCCAGTTTGAGTTTTTGGCGGTCATGTTCCGCAGTTTGCGACGGTCGAACCTTAGCTTAAGCCTCCAAGCTCAGTAGGCGCATTTCCACATTTTTTGACATAGCGACCTCATTATGCCTTAGTACCACGCAATTTTTATAAATATTATTTATCTATATGCTACCAACGTCCATGCAAAAAATGAGCAAAATCCCAGACCCACTTTTGAGATATGGCCATTCAAAGTTTGAAAAATCGCCGTTTTTGAGCCAAAACAGCGATTATGGCAACTTTGACCCGCCATAGCCGACTAATGAAAAAAGATATCGGCGTAATATTTTAGACATATAACCTAGGTACCATTGGCAATGTTTCGGGCAAGTTTCAGCCAAATTGAAGAAATTTTATTTTTTTCGACTTTACAACCCCCAAACTGGGCCTAAAAATCGAAAAAATAAAATTTCTCCGATTTGGCTGAAACTTGCCCGAAACATTGCCAAGGATACCTAGGTTATATGTCTAAAATATTACGCCGATATCTTTTTTCATTAGTCGGCTATGGCGGGTCAAAGTTGCCATAATCGCTGCTTTGGCTCAAAAACGGCGATTTTTCGAACTTTGAATGGCCATATCTCAAAAGTGGGTCCGGGATTTTGCTCATTTTTTGCATGGACGTTGGTAGCATATAGATAAATAATATTTATAAAAATTGCGTGGTACTAAGGCATAATGAGGTCGCTAGGTCAAAAAATGGGAATGGGGATATATATATATATATATATCCCCATATGTATGTCTGTATGGTTAAGATATGAACTGTCTGACTCTTCTCTATCGGCCTGAGCACAATTTTGATTGGTGAAGTCCTACGGCGACGTCAGTGGCATAGTCGAAAATCACGAATTTTGCTATAACTCGTTGAATATACAGAGTTGAGCTCTAATATTTGAAGGTTTTCCTTTTAGGTCAGATTGCTACAAGTCCTGAAAGTTTGAGCCAAATCGACTTTTGAAGGTTGTCCGGAAGTACAGGCAGCACAGTCGAATTTCCCAGAAATCGACTCATATATATATACAGCATTTGTATTTTGAACCGCAGCTAAAAAGTTACTCAGCCGGCCACAAGCAATTCTCTCAGTCCACCCCAGTTTTCAACTCATGATTAAACATCATGGGCTTCAAAGCTGGGATAAGGAAACTGAACCGTCCAGGAAAGCCTAATGCTTTCTATATCAAGGCTGCATCAAGGCAAGACCACACTTTTTAATGCAACGCAAGTGAAATTTCACCTGACAGCAATATTTCGACGACACAAACTCAAAGCAATCCTTAAAGCATAGTTGTTTCAGAAGGAAGATGGGCATCAGACATGGTAGTTATAAAACATCATTGCTGTGATGTGACTGTTGTATACCATCTCATAAGCATTAACATATTTTGAGTTTTGCGCTGCGACACGTCGCATCCTCTTCTATCTTTTTTATAAGAATAGTAACACTGAATTTAATTCTATTACTAGACATAGTAAAATTAAACTGACGGAACCTTTGCCATCCATTACCTCAGGAATATCCCCACTGGGGGAGCCACCACCAGCATCGAATGGACCATTTCCACCACTGCGTCTCCTCCGGGCAGGTCCTGCACGGGCGGCGAGAACACCACGGGTGGCACGCCCACCACCACGGGCCGCAACAACCTAAAACAACAATAACTCATACAATCAACAGTATGCATTTATACATATCAATACAAATGAGAATTTCAATACATAAAACTAAATAGCAAATCTTTCTAAAAAAATCTATTTCAGCTAATTCAATATTCATTGAATAATTTTTGCATGAATATACACCATTTAATTGGACTTAAAACGACCAAAATTGCAAAAACGTCGATTGTTCCATATTTGACCATCTCTAAAAATCGACTCAGAGCAAAATTCGGAAATCAAACATAAACTTGATCTGCACCAATATATAGGTAATCAAAAATTAGTATAGAAAAATTTTTCCTATGGGCCGTTTGAAAAATCGGTGTGCGCAAAGATGGCCTTATAAATGTCAAAAAGTGGTCGATACAGAGAAAAACCCCACTTTTAAACTTGTATCAAAAAGTCGATTTTTTTCAAAGTTCATTTTTTCCGGGCAAGTTTGGTATCATTCGAAAGCTCTTGGCCTGGAGATTTTAGAAATGCAAATTTTAGCTCTCAACTCCTTACCGTTAATTAGTTTTGCTTAATTAACGTTTTCAAAGGCTGCATTTGACCGTTTTAGCTCATATTATGGGGTGCTCTCCGAGCTACCCCATGATACCACCAAATTGCAAAGAGATTTGCGCTACCGTGCAGCGTCAATAAAAAACTAGTTTTTCTATTCAAATTTCCCGAAAAAAGCCAAACCGGTATACAAAAATAATTCATTGAACAAATGACTTCTCTGTGAGTCAGAACGGGGGTGACAGTTTGTGTAATATTGGGTTACTGCATGAACAGAGACGTACGGAATTGTCCAAATTGCCATAATGGGAAGCTGGAGCGTTGAGGATGGCAGTGGCCGCGGCAGCAGAGGAAGGAATGGAGGAGAGCTGTCCGTTGCTCGTTCCTGGCTCCTGATCAGTAGACTGAGTTCGACAAGGCGGCTGCGTCACACATTGTAGCTCACCCATTAACAGAGACATCTATAAACAACATATATTATTCAGTCGTGAGCTTCAAGAGAAGGACTAGTTTGTGGGAGAACTAATATGGGCACAGCTTCGCCGAACAGCCCATAGCTGCTGGTTGTAAAATAGTAGATACATATATTATATATGTACGATACAAGTAACATAAATGCTCCGCACAAAAGGGGATAATATGTGTGTTGGGCCTATGTCTATCGTTTAAGGGGGGGGGCTACGAATTTCACTAAAAGTTCGATGTTGGAAAAGCTAGCTAGTCTTTTGCCATATAATAGTATTAGGTTTAGTGTAAAATAGTTTAAAGTTTGAAAGAATTTTATGCAGCATAGCGTCCTGTGGACCCATCAGAAGTTGGTGTTGTCGGTCCAAAGCTCGGCATGACACGTACAGAAACTTTGCCTCGCCCTGATCGCTATGGGCAAGGTACGGTACCCAAATTTTCCAGAAATAGTACTAACATATAGCGCTTTGATATCGTGTAAAATAATCCTTAGATCAGTGTATACTTTTCTGCGCGATACAATCAAAATGCGAAAAATTGGGTGTTGTAGGTCTATACGAGTGGAGGTTAACAGACGTCTAATGAGCTGTGGTTTATCAAAGGAGCCCAACTTTGCTCCGATTAATACTCCAAGTATCTGTCTTAACTTATGTAAAAATGACGTGATTTCGTTAATCCCTGCGTTCGCAGTGCTAGATGACATTATCGATATTGTCACTGTTATTTGGTGCCATTTCGAAGATGTGAGTCAATTACTCCAAAGTACTGTGGCAGAATCGGCTGAAACCTTGCGCATTACAGGCCAGTGAGTGTACCAAGATGTGCAGACAGCTTAGGTCACTAAACCTCGCTTCAATATTTAGAAATGCTAGATTGATATCTCGAAGTATGAACGGCGATCGCTCCAAAAAGGTCTAAGACAGTTGTAAGCGCATACTGAACGAAGGAAGCGTCATATCGAAAAACGGAGTTCATATTCTGATTCAGCAGGTCAAATAACCCCTGTAAGCACCTTTTCGGCAAAATCGGAGACAAAAAATTTTTGACCCCATTTTTACTGCGCTTAGCTAGATTTTCAGGCCCAAAAAAAGGGTTATTTCTTAACGAAAAGTTGGCTAGCACACTAACCAGAAAACTAAAGCCCTTGAAATTCACAGACAGTATGCCCCTATTAGAGCCTAATAACTGGTAAAAAGCTGGGGTAGGCTAGGGGCTGCCAATTTTATTAGATCGAAAACGGCGCACGGTCACCTCGCAACTTTTTGCAAAATTTCAAACTTTGAGCTGTTATAACTAAAGAAGGAAGCAACGCTCGAAAGCCGGAATACTTTTAATATTTAGCACTAGTAACAGTTAACATTTGTGGCAAAAAGTTTCAGAAATGGTCAAACCGTTAATCCACCAGAATTCAGAAAAGCTTTTTCAAAAAAACCCACTTTTCGCACCAAAATTTCAACTTTGGCGTAGTGCCAGAATCGGTGTGTGTTATATATAATAATGCCCACTACGGACTATTTAACCTTGATATGTTAGCTAATCATATGGCAAAAGGTAGGTCTCTCTGAAGAAGTTGGGCAAAACCGTTCGTAGCCCCCCTTAAATTCCGGTTGAGAAAGCAAGTACACAAATCCGACACAGCAAGTTTGGGTGGGTGGGTCTATGGCGAAAGTTGTTCAGTTGGATGCGGCTTTCATTAGACTCCAAATTTGACCACTTTTGAAAATTTTAATTTTTGACCCAAAATCGCATAATTCCCAACCCCCCACCACAGCACTCTACAGCCGCTTTAGGTATGCACTTCTATGACAAAAGTTGTTCAGTTCGATGCGGGCTTTCATTTGGTACCAAATTTGACCACTTTTGCAAAATTTTTGTTTTAACGACCTGACTCCCTAATCCCTTACCCGATCGGACCCTCCAAACGGCAAAGTGGAACCAGCCCAACAAAATAGGTACGTCGGACGGCAAAACGGACGCCGGGAATGAGCTGGGCGCACCAGAAAACCCCTATTGACAAAGTTTTGAGAGGCTGAGTAAAGCCTAAGATGGACATCTAGGAAGTGGTTTCCGACCTGACCCTCCAGACGGCAAAGTGGAACCAGCCCAGCAAGATGGGTGGGTCTGACGGTAAAACTGACTGTGGGAATCAATTCTCAGCGCCACAGAACCTTTGTATGAAAGATTTGAGCTTTCTAAGTTGAATAGATAGAGAAATTTCGATTTTTCATTTTTCGAATTGTCGCCATTTTTGACCGGCCACTGTGGTAGCTAGAGAAGTGATAGAGAAAGAAATCTGGACCGTTAGTTGTTAGTTCAATATACGTAATTTCTGAATATAGAAAGAAATCAGCTCCAGCTCGTAACGTTCGACCTGAGCGACGACCACAAAAATGGTCACTTTTCGCTCTGAGCCGACTTTGCGGCGCCACTGCGGACATTCCACGACAAAATCGTAATCAGCGTAGACCAATACATTTCAGACATACAGACAGACAAAGTGGGGCGTCGGAACCAAAGGCTTACCTGCTTTTCCAATTCGGTCACCCGTTGTTCAACAGTAAAAGAGACCGCTCCATCTGTTCTACAACAAGTACAGTTTAGATTATATTTTAATCATCAGAATATTCAGTAATAAACGTCAAATACCAGAAATGCAAGCAATCCCAGCTTTTATTACACGGTGCTGTTTTCTTTGTTTGCTGCAAGAGGCGTCACAAAGTAATACTCACCACCAGAAGGAGGAAAGTCTACTCCAGAATACTAATGCTCTAAGGCTGGACAACAACAATTCAACAAAGCTCTTCCAAGAAATATCTCTAGGCCCGATATTTCCACTATAGGGTATACCTAATATATTTCCCAACGTGATATTCTCCCTTCCAGCTATAATATTCAATCCCTCTAAATGAAACCTCGCCAAACGATGCAGCAAATTTGAAAGGGTCAAACCAACAACGCTTTGAAAGTTGGTAAATTCCAAATAATATGCGGAAAACAATTTTAAAGTTACTTATTACTTCAACTTTTTGCTTTTCACAACAACCTTTTGCTAAATCAACCAACAATACTTGCTGTTTTAAATCTCTTTGGTACATTTTAACACCACTGTTTCTCATTTTTCACACAAGTCACCGCTAAATATTCACGAATCCCTCTCTGCAAATTATAAACAACTGTTGTTTTTAAAATTAAGGCTGTTTCCTTCTTCTGAAACTTCTGATTTTTTCAAGATGATATTCAATATTTTGATCCTCCCACCCAAAAGAACTTGATTTAAGCATTAAAAATAGCTTTCATCACGATGAAATTTTGTCTTTGATGTATTTTCCAGCTGTTATCATCTCATCTCATCTCATCACAGAATGATGCTCAAAATCTAAATTTACTTGGATAAAATTACATTGATAACAGTATATTTATTTACAAGTAACAAAAATGCTCCGCACAAAAGAGGATAATATGTGTGTGTTGGCTGTGTCTATATTATATCCTTTACATTCCGGTTCAAGAAGTAAAGATAAAAGTTTCATAGGCACGTGACGTTATTTGGAACAGCAAGTTTGGGTGGGTGGCTCCATGACAAAAGTTGTTCCGTTCGCTTAGGACTTTCATTTGACACAAATTTGACCAATTTTAAAAAAATTCAATTTTTGACCTAAAATCGCCTACGTCCCCACCCCACCCCACCACAGCGCTCTACAGCCACTTTGGGTATGCAGTTCTATGACAAAAGTTGCTCATCTCACTGAGGGCTTTCATTTGATACCAAATTTGACCATTTTTGAAAATTTTATTTTTGACCCAAAATCGCCTAAGTCCCCACCCCACCCCACCCCACCACAGCACTCTACAGCCACTTTGGGTATGCAGTTCTATGACAAAAGTTGCTCAGCTCACTTAGGGCTTTCATTTGATACCAAATTTGACCACTTTTGAAAAATTTCATTTTTGACCCAAAATCGCCTAAGTCCCCACCCCACCCCACCCCACCACAGCACTCTACAGCCACTTTGGGTATGCAGTTCTATGACAAAAGTTGCTCAGCTCACTTAGGGCTTTCATTTGATACCAAATTTGATCACTTTTGAAAAATTTTATTTTTGACCCAAAATCGCCTAAGTCCCCACCCCACCCCACCACAGCACTCTACAGCCACTTTGGGTATGCAGTTCTATGACAAAAGTTGCTCAGCTCACTAAGGGCTTTTATTTGATACCAAATTTGACCACTTTTGAAAAACTTTATTTTCGACCACTTGACCACCCGACTGGCCCTTCAAACGGCAAACTAGAACCAGCCCAGCAACATAGGCACGTCGGACGGCAAAACGGATACCGGGAATGAGCTGGGCGCACCAGAAAACCCATATAGACAAAGTTTTGAGAGGCCAGGTAAAGCCTACTATGGACCTCCAGGTTTCCGACTTGACCTTCCCGACGGCAAAGTGGAACCAGCCCAGCAAGATGGGTGGGTCTGACGGTAAAACTGACTGCGGGAATCGATTCTCCGTGCCAGAAAACCCTTATATGGAAGATTCGAGGCTTCAAAGTTGAATAGATAGCGAGAAATTTCGATTTTTCATTTTTCGAATTTTCGCCATTTTTGACGGGCCACTGTGGTCGCTAGGGAAGAGATAGAGACACGCAACCTGGACCGTTAGTTAGTTCAATATATGTAATTTCTGAATATAAAAAGAAATCAGCTCCAGCTCGTAACGTTCGACCTGAGCGACGACCACAAAAATGGTCACTTTTCGCTATGAGCCGACTTTGCGGCGCCACTGCGGCGCTGTGGCGCAGCTGCGGCGCAAAAAAAGTTGTGATTCTTAAATTCTTTAGAGGGTACTACTAGACCCTATAGCCCTTTAGGTTGGCCCACCGCTGCAGATCACGTGAAAGCGGCGAACATTATGTACAATACAACCATCAAATAGGAGAAACCGGAAAAAAAACATCGCCGCCATAACCGGTCCGGGGCGCAACTTTTTAACGGTAAGTGATACGGGGCTGAAACTTCACAGACACACTAAACTCGATGTGCTCTACAATTTGCGCATGAAATCTGCGCAAGATCTGCGCAGGATTTTGCGCAGCTTCTGCGCAGCTTATTTTACACTGTCTCCAGCCACTTTTCACACATATTATAGGGGTCGCTGTCGCGACCCCTATGATATTTATACAACTACAAAGAATCTAGTTAAAGTTAGGCCTATTAACTCTTTCACGAAGATTGGGAATTTAATTTGCGAGTTGAGCTATACTGATTTTTACACGGCCGGAGGCGGTATATTTGTTAAGCCGCCGGAGGCGGTGTATTTATGATGGTCAACCCATTTGTTTGCATGTAAATTGCTTGGCGCGGAGGATTTCCGTCCTATCTTCAACACATGCCCTAGTATATATACCAAGAGTACATAGTGCATAACAGTATGACAAGCGCCATGCTCAATGTATCATAAGGCTGTTACATCCTCTGCACGCTACGGGTGACTCCCCATAAATCAGACTCCCTCACCACGCCATATATATACATGTACGGAGTCCAAACGGGGGGGTCGGTATCGTGCTTGCCCCCCACCAAACGGGGACCCCTTTCGCCTACCCCCCCACCAAACAAACGGGGACCTCTTTTGTCTACCCCCCCCCCCACCAGACGGGGACCCAGACCCATCTTGGAAATAATCTAAAAACTACCATAATCCTCTGCTCTGCCCCCCCACCACAAAAGGGGATGGGGTTTCTGTAATCTAATTGGCTGTTGACTAGCTCCCCCCACCAAATGGGGACCTCTTTCGCCTACTCCCCAACCAAACGGGAAAACATTCGCGTATTGTGGTCGGAGCACCGTTACGTAATGCCAAGAAGAGGAGCCCTTTAGTGGCTTACTCTTCTTCTAATATATAATGCAATTATGCACTCTTGATTATACCCTATAGGGGGACACGGGGGAAAGTACTATTCGAGGCCGGAACTAGGAACTACAGCCGCAACGAGTGATCGTTGAAATCAACGATCCAAAACCCAGAGGAGGGGAAACATCTTAATACTTACTGCTGACGTTTTAAGATACAGATGAGCTCCTTCTGACTGTTCTGAAGTTCCTTCGCTAGCTCCTCTCGCTCCTTTTCCACTCGTTCAAGCCTGCAACACAACATTTCAACATTTTATTATAAATTTACTGTGCTAAAAAATAACAAGCCATTTGTACCAGGGCTTCTTTACGCTCAGATGTGCGTCTGGACGCAAAGCTTCTTTTTTAACAGGACGCAAGCTAGACGCGTTATTTCGAGAGAAAATGGTGATGCTTGTAAGTACTTTTTGAGTACTTTACGATGGCAACCTTTGCACCCCTTCAAGGGGCCCCGCAGACGGCTTAATACCCTTATTACGTTGACGCGCAAGCTAATCCAAATTATATATAACTTATTGTACTTATAACTTTGTTTGTTTGTTTGTTTGTTATTAATAAAAAATTACTTTTAAATACCGTTTAGAGTAATTAGCGAATCATCGAGCAGGTGCGAATTTGTAGGAAAGCACGTGTATTGAGTCCAAAGTGGGATCCCCCGAGATTTTCGGATTGGTATCGAGTTGCCATCCGGACATACATATATATTAGCACCTGGGTTTACGTTTGTGGGGGGCGCCCCCCCCCTACTTTTTGGGTTTCCTCAAACTCGAGCACATCCACCCACCCACTCGGTCAGACTCCCACCTTTTTTGGGCTTCCCCCTCCACTCACCCTTTGGTGCCTAGAAATCTAAATTTTTAAGATTTTTTTGGTCAAAAGTTTCGAAAAAATTTTCGCCAGATTTTTTGGTCAAAAATCGTCTATTTTGGTACTCAAACTCAATTTTTGAGCACTTTTTAGCATAGTTATAGCAGTATATGCAGAAAACAGGCTATTTCTACTGCATTTTTGGCAATGTCAGACCAGTTTGGACCTCCCCCCACTCTCCTCACCCCCACTTTTTTCGCCTAAAGTAAACCCAGCAATACAGTAGTGTAAGTGATTCATACTCTTATTCTACTAAGCACTCTTGGTACTTAAGAGCAAGAGTATGAAACTTGGTACCTAGTAAAATTATCTGTTAAAGGGAAGATGAAAATCCATTTAATACAAAGCATTAAATATAAAAAAGTACATCAGCTAAGCCCGTTAAGATTAAGACATACTTGGGGATCAAGGCGTCCGACTCCCGCTTCAGGAGACGAATCCGGTCCAGGACGAGGCCTCCTGTCAACGAATCCGCCTCAGAAATACCCAATTCTGCGCCAACAGCCCGAAGCTGCTCCTGCAGGAAACGGACCTCCAAATTCTCTACAGTGGTATCCTGAAAAGGGAGAAAGACAAACAGGTCCACAACAATTTACACTACCCTCTCTTCCTCTCCATGTGACTGTGAAACAATAGGGTGCCGTTTTCTTCAGGTGTACAGTCCAAGACGTCGCTCAGAGAAAGTCAAGTAAATAAGTAACTAAGTAACAAGTAACTAAGGGTCCATTCACAAAAAGGACTTAAACGGTTTAACTTAAACGAAGTGGTTTTTGTGAAACTAACCTCTACTTAAACTACTTAAACGACTTTTACATATTTTATGGTCCAAACGGTATATTTTAATGAGTTTTCACAATTAAAGTTGTAAGTCGTCCGGTTGTTACGTAATTGCACCTCAAAGTTGAGGTCTCATGTGTAGGAAGGTAGGAATAAGAAACTTAAAAGTTTCACTTTTTTGGAGTAGTGTCAGAAAATCTCGAAACTGGGCATTGCTAACCAGCCTTGTCTGGTATCATTAGAAAGGCCTGGATAAGGACTGTGATTTGTTGGAATTGGAATTTTGATTTAGGTCTTTAAAATTTTTGATTAATTTTTGAACATTTAAAATTTGAAGCCATTTTAAAAGCGGGTCAATTTTTCAAAGATTTGCGCACATTTTCAAAGTATTAGCAAGTATATGCAGTCCCATTTAGCAATTCCCACTCGTTTTCACTCATTTCACAGATTGTAATTTGCTTGCGAAGATCTTCAAATTTTCAGCATTTTCGTACAAACTAAATTAGGACAATATTCGTTAATTATAACCTAGTTTTTCTGAATAATTTATGCCAAATTGCGCAAGTCTGACATTATAAACAGCGTTCGCTTCGCTCGCGCTGCGCGGTCCCCCTGATTTTGCCTGCGCACTGCGCGGTCCCCTCAGGAATCAGGGTGTACCTGGTACACCCCTTGCGCATGTATGGTGGTCAATAGGGCTCCTAGGCCGTAGTGACCAGCGGTCACTTCCGTCAGTTTCGGCGATATGCCCATTAAAACGAGCGTAATCGATTTACTATTATGCCCCCGACCAAAATGCCGAAAAACGCAGTTTTAGGCCGTTTGATCAGTGGTCAATAGGCCCCATAGGCTGTAGTGACCAGTAGCTGTATCGGCAGTATGCTCATCGTTTTCAGTGACCCCGATTTACTATATATGGGGATCACCCCGAGGCCGAAAAACGCCGTTTTTGGCGACTTTTTGACTATTTCCAGTGAAAGTAGGACTTAGAAACTTTTCGCCCAAACAGGCCAAAAAAATGCAAAGTTTGGGCCCATCTCCTGAAAGCTAGGGAGCAAAATTAAAAAATCCCCCTCGTTACTTTATGCACCCCTACTGGTAATTTTCAACAAAAGATACTAGACCTCTCCAGCTTCTACCCAGTTCTAGAAAAGTGTGACCAAAATTTGCAAAAAATAGCGAAAGTCCGACTTTGGGACCTTGGCACAGAGCCAAAATTGGCCAGGTGCCAAAATGACCAAAAAAAGGTAGCATGGGGGATCCTGTCTACCAACATATAATAGTAGTATGGTGCCAAAATGCCCACATCGTTCCAACACTTCGCCGTAAAATGCATTTCCAATAAGCGTTATTCACCGAGAAAAAAACAAACGCACGGTAACTATCGCCTAGTGCAGAAATTCGAAGTTTCGAATTCGAATTAAAAGTATGGTGGTAAAAAAAAAGGTAAAGGTGACCCCTGGAGAATATCCATCCCTGCTTCAGGGACAAGGGGTGCCGGTGCTCAACCCCGGATACACAGCCGTAGAGCCAGGAGTGTCACCTCAAATGATGACTACATCCGTGGAAGGGGGGCCGGCCCTTCAAGGCATTAAGCCCTACACGGACTCCTGTTACCTTCCCACAATAGTGGTACCCATTTACCGACCAATTAAGGATGGATAGCTGGTGGTACTTGTAGTACTACTCGAGTTGTTTACGATGGTAACCTTTTTACCACTCCCGGGCCTCTAATTAGCTGGCACCAGGCCAACACGGTCTCGAGGGGGCCGCGCAGACGCCTTTACATGTATACCCATATTACGTATGTATAGGTTAAATTGTTACAAATCGTTAGTTTTCTCACTGATTAGATAAGAAAATAACAATATTATGTAACTTTTTTATACCTAAAATGTTTGCAAACTCTGAATCTCTAAGAAAATTTTTGAAAAATGTCGATTTGCCCTCCCCTCCCCAACTGTCTCGCCCCGGTGCATCACTAAAAATAAAAGTAATGTCTATTATATTATATATATAATATATATATACTTTTCCAAGAAATTTTCCGCGATGATATCGTCGACCAGTGTTCGGATTGACCACAAATTCTGGGATATCTTTTACTGACGGCTTACTATCATGATTGTCAGACATCTTCTCTGTTTCCCTGCCTTTAAAGTAACCTGAAACAAAACCTTCAACAGCCAATTCTCCACTTTGGCGCGGAGCAAATTGATAGAGCAAATATCAAAGAAAATCACCCCGAAAGTTCACAAAAAATCAGCCAAGCCGCAGCCAGAAAATTTTTGCATGGTAATAGCCACAAGTCCCAACCTTTAACATAATGTATGTTTGGCTGCCGAGGCTCAACTCCTCCGACTAGGGCAGGGTTTTTTTTCGATTCACGATTTGCGTCAGTGCTGCGTCAGGAAAAATTTTATTGCGTCAGGATTTGAGGTCAGTGCGTCAAAAATTAAATTTATATTGAACAATTTATAAACATTTTTAAAATTTTTTAATTATTAAGCAGTATATGTGTATTTAACTTGTGAATACACATGATTGACACATCTTTAACATTGTTTGTCAAATTTTGCATTGTTAAAACCTATTTCTACGTGTGCCGTAAGAACATTAGGAGAATACACCAGCACGGGGGGTCTGGGGGGCGGAGCCCCCCTGAAGTTGAAGAATTTTGCAATTACGACTCCCCCAGGAATTAATTTAGGGCATTTTCGCGATCAATTGATGAGCAGGTTTTTTTGAAAAATTTTTATTTTCGAGTGCGTATTTCTAATTTCGACTGCGTAAAATTACAAAAATTGCTTCTCAATGTTATAAACGCTATAAACGCTTTTAGCGTTGAATTGCTGCGTTTTTAAGAGTTTTTAAACAATGTTAAGAGTCTTAGCTTCATTTTACGTTGTTTCATCGAGCTGTGGTGTGAAGGTATGAACAGCTGGCGAAAAATATTTACGCAGGGGGTCTGGGGGGCGCAGCCCCCCCAGAAGCTGAAGAAAATTTTAAATTTCAGTGTAAATTTGCTTTTAAAACTTTGAATTCTTTGCCTTCAGCAGTTTAACAGTTAAGTGAGTATATATAGTTCGTCAGGCAAATAGAGTTAATATTCCCTTGAACAGATAATATTTTAGTTTAAGTACTGTGTCAAATCAAAATAGAAGAAGAATGCAAGCTGATGCCGCTCTACATGCGCCTTTATTCTATGAATTTATAGTCAGTTATCGTAGCAATCAGCAATAAGTAAGAAGGCATACAGGCGGGGGTCTGGGGGCACAGCCCCCAGTAGAAAATTTTTGGAAATGTCACGTTTGAAACACAATTTTTCAAGCAATTTTTGCACGATTTTTCCTTTAGTTGAAAACCTAGCTGCGTCAGGCTTGCGTCAGGGCAATTTTCATTTGCGTCACACGAAAAAATTTGCGTCATGACGCAGCCCCTGACGCAAAAAAAACCATGGACTAGGGTAGGTGTGGCTGGGCAAAAAATCTGGGGGGGGGGGTTCCGACGGAGGATGGGGGAGGCCAGCCAAAATTCCCAAAAAACCCCTAAATTTTCGAATTTTTTGCCATTATTGGCCACTTTTTGGCCAAAAATCCTAGCTAAACTCTGAAAAATCTGGGGGGTCGCGAAAAGTTTTCATTTTGGTGGGGGGTCGCGAAAAGTTTTCATTTTGGTGGGGGGTCGCGAAAAGTTTTCATTTTGGTGGGGGGTCGCGAAAAGTTTTCATTTTGGTGGGGGTCCCCCCACCTCCCCCCCTAACACACCTACAGACCTCGCACGCAGTGATTTTCATAAATGGTACTTCCTGCAAGCAAAGGCGTAAAGGTGAAAAATGATTGAAAAATTAGCAGTCAAAAAATATATATAAATTTTTAATTTTTTTGAGATTTTCTAAAAAATTTGGCATATTCTCTAAAAGCTTTTAAGCTTTCTGCTACAATTTCTTCCCGAAATCGCCGAACTGACACAATTAATAAATCCGTCAGTTCTACAACTTTTACAACACGCTATATCTCTTCTCCTTTCGAAACTTTTTATTAGAACTTACGTACTGAATATGGCAGAATAATCAATAGCCAGTAAAAATTAGGTGTAGCCATAACAGACGATTAGGAGTTTCGCTATCACAACATGTATATACGTATATATATACATATTTTCCATCAAGTTTCAGTATTTTCCAATGTAGCTAATTTTTTGATTAGTTTTTAATTCAAGCGGGACCAATTCTTATCTGGCTTTTTCCAAGGCAGAAATTTCAGGAGGGGGGAAGTCTGGGGGGATCCCCCAGGTCTGGGGGGGGCACAGTTTTCTGGCTTTTTTCTGGCGTTTTCTGCTTAAAAGTTACTACATTAGCGATGTTTTGCTCTGAGCTAAAAATTATTATTTCAAAATACAAACAAAATTTTAGTTCCACTCATCCACATACATTTTCGTAGAATTATTGCATAAAAAATTTTAAACAGTAAAAAAGTAGCCAGATTATTCTTACCAGGTCTGCATCAGAGACTTTTTCCAAAATCGAACCTGTGCATTTCAGTGTTTCTAAAAATGTGTTTTTCTGAAAATTGATTTTTCGCGACTTTACCGCGTTTACAACTATTTTTTCTAAATACAGAACATTCCTGGCTACTTTGACACCAGATACGAAAGCGAACAGGCAGTGACTTGTAATGCGAATTGGAAAATTGGAGCCCTACGTATGTGTATGTAACTGTATATAAAAGATTTCGGGAAGGATACAAGAGGGTCCGCAGGCCCCAGATGTTGAGGAAATTTCAAAAAATCACTAAAAACCACAACGGCAATGTTTAATCTGTTATTTCAAATTAAGCCAGTTTGAATTTGTAAAGTGCACAATTTAAATATATATATATATATATATATATATATATATATATATATATATATATATATATATATATATATATACAAGTAACAAAAATGCTCCGCACATAAGAGGATAATATGTGTGTGTTGGCTGTATCGTATATATATATATATCCTTTAAATTCCGGTTGAAGAAGTAAAGACAAAACTTTCATGGGCACGTGACGTTATTTGGCACAGCAAATATTGGTGGATGGTTCCATGTCAAAAGTTGCTCAGCTCACTTAGGGCTTTCATTTGACACCAAATTTGACCACTTTTGAAAAATTTTATTTTTGACCCAAAATCGAATAAGTCCCCACCCCACCCCACCACAGCACTCTACAGCCACTTTGGGTACGCAGTTCTATGACAAAAGTTGCTCAGCTCGCTTAGGGCTTTCATTTGGTACCAAATTTGACCACTTTTGAAAACTTTCATTTTTGACCGAAAATCGCCTAAGTCCCCACCCCACCCCACCACAGCACTCTACAGCCACTTTGGGTACGCAGTTCTATGACAAAAGTTGCTCAGCTCACTTAGGGCTTTCATTTGATACCAAACTTGACCACTTTTGAAAACTTTCATTTTTGACCGAAAATCGCCTAAGTCCCCACCCCACCCCACCACAGCACTCTACAGCCACTTTGGGTACGCAGTTCTATGACAAAAGTTGCTCAGCTCGCTTAGGGCTTTCATTTGGTACCAAATTTGACCACTTTTGAAAAATTCTATTTTCGACCACTTGACCCCCCACCCGACTGGCCCTTCAAACGGCAAAGTGGAACCAGCCCAGCAAAATAGGTACGTCGGACGGCAAAACGCAAACAAATGAGCTGGGCACACCAGAAAACCCCTATAGACAAAGTTTTGAGAGGCCAGGTAGAGCCTATATACTATGGACCTCCAGGAAGCGGTTTCCGACATGACCCTCCAGACGGCAAAGTGGAACCAGCACAGCAAGATGGATGAGTCCTACGGCAAAAAGGACACCGGGAATGAGCTGGGCGCACCAGAAAACCCCTATAGACAAAGTTTTGAGAGGCCAGGTAAAGCCTACTATGGACCTCCAGGAAGCGGTTTCCGACTTGACCCTCCCGACGGCAAAGTGGAACCAGCCCAGCAAGATGGGTGGGTCTGACGGTAAAACTGACTGCGGGAATCGATTCTCCGTGCCAGAAAACCATTGTATGGAAGATTTGAGCGTTCAAAGTTAAATAGATAGCGAGAAATTGCGATTTTTCATTTTTCGAATTTTCGCCATCTTTGACGGGCCACTGTGGTCGCTAGGGAAGTGATAGAGAAACGCAACCTGGACCGTTAGTTAGTTCAATATATGTAATTTCTGAATATAAAAAGAAATCAGCTCCAGCTCGTAACGTTCGACCTGAGCGACGACCACAAAAATGGTCACTTTTCGCTATGAGCCGACTTTGCGGCGCCACTGCGGCGCTGTGGCGCAGCTGCGGCGCAAAAAAAGTTGTGATTCTTAAATTCTTTAGAGGGTACTACTAGACCCCATAGCCCTTTAGGTTGGCCCACCGCTGCAGATCACGTGAAAGCGGCGAACATTATGTACAATACAACCATCAAATAGGAGAAACCGGAAAAAAAACATCGCCGCCATAACCGGTCCGGGGCGCAACTTTTTAACGGTAAGTGATACGGGGCTGAAACTTCACAGACATACTAAACTCGATGTGCTCTACAATTTGCGCATGAAATCTGCGCAGGATTTTGCGCAGCTTCTTTTACACTGTCTCCAGCCACTTTTCACACATATTATAGGGGTCGCTACCGCGACCCCTATGATATATATATATATATATACAATCTAGACATTTTCAGCACAAAGTAACGAATAACTACGTTATTAAGAAAGTGTGTTTTCGAGAAAACGTGTGCGAAAACACAGCAAAAATACAACAAACAAACTATAGTTTGCATATGTATAATCAAAAATTTGAATTGCGATGAGTACCATCAAGCAATGATGCAAGGACTTCAGGGCAAGTTAGGTAAATCAGTCTTCAATAGAATTTTAAAACCACAAATGCGCCGCAGGCGCAAAATTTTTTCCAGAGAACTGCCTGTAGTTAGAACTTTTTAAACAAATTTCCAAATTTTTTTACGATTTTAACCTTTTTTCTAAGAAAAATTATGAGTTCCTGCAAAAAAGTAGGAAAAAGTAGGAATTTTCAACTAAAAGTAGGAAAAAAGTAGGAGGTGAAGAAAAAGTAGGAAAAAAGTAGGAAAAGTAGGAAGCGTGCGATCACTGCACCTATGCCTCCCTCCAGAAACTCCCAACTGGGGCGGGTGGGGGGTTGGTTAGTCGCGCCGAAGGCGCGAAAATTGACCATAAATCGTATATATTTTTAGGCATAGGCGTGGTGTGGCTGGGCAAAAAATCTGGGGGGGGGGCGCCAACAATTGCCAAAAACACCCTAAAATTTCAATTTTTAGCCATTTTTGGCCAAACATTCGGGGGCCTAGCCAAAATCTGAAAATCTGGGGGGGGGGTCGCGAAAATTTGCCGTTTTGGGGGGCCCCCCTAACACACCTATGTTTTTAGGGTATTTTTATTTTGCAAAAATTTTCTAAAAAGTCTAAATTTTTGACTTAAAGTATATACTTGTTATCATAGGTGTATATACCTGGGGGGGTGGAGGCATAGGTGTACCAGGCTACAGTTTACCCTCTGTGAGCCTGGCTTGTTTTTACTGGGGGGGGAGTGGGGGGGGCCGCCCCCCATTCGGCGACCTCCCCCCATGAAAAGCCCCCCCCCATAAATTTCGACCTCCCCCCCATAACCCAAAAAATTGCCAAATTTTACCATTTTTACCCTAAATTTTCGAAAAATTTTCCGGCTTCGCCGGATTTTTGTTGAAATTTTCACTATTTTAGCGTAAAAAACACCTAAAATTAGTCATTTTTTAGTGATTTTTGGCATTTTTTGCACAAAAAACGTAAAAAATTTGCAAAATTTTCCAAAAATATGCCCCCCCCATTTTTGGTGAGCCATGGGGGGGGGCGCAACTTCGAGCCCCCCCCCATAATTTTGGCCTAAAAATAAGGCAGTGAGACCCACCCCCACGGAGAGGCCAGACCCCCTCCCCCCCTACCCGACCTCAACTACTCCCCCCTCCACCGTGGAGGGGATCCCCTCCCCCCAAATGGAAAAGTCCCGACCCCACCCTCCAAATTTTGGAGGAAGACCCCTCCCCCAAATGGCCAAATCCCAGACCCCACCCCCAAAATTTTCGAAATCTTGCCTAAAAATTAGAAAAAATTTGAAATTTTTCGCAAAAATTCTGTTTTTTTTTGAAAAAATGACCAAAATAGTTGCAATATTTCTAATTTTAATTTGTAATTTAATTTTAATTTTCTAGCAAAATAGCAATTTTTTCTTAAATTTCTGGCGAAAAAATTTTTTACCCCCCCCCCCAAAATCCAATTTTTCCAGACCCCACCCCACCGAAAATCGGCCGACCCCACCCACCCTAATTTCGGCTACCCCCACCCCCAACTTTTTCTCAAGGTATATACACCTATGCTTGTTATTGCGAGAAATACACGTTTTTAATTGTTTTATAAACTTTCTGAGTCAATATTGACCTTATTTTGCACTTAGAAACATGTTGACATTCAAGTTTTAGAGTATAAAATCACTGTCTAATGGTAAAATTGCTTCATGGTTCGATGTTTATTAGTATTATATACAATTTACAAACTGCTGAAAATGCGATTTTTGGCATAAAAATTGAAAATCTTGGGGGAGGGTTGGAGTGTATACAGAGGTCCCCCCCAGAAAAAGATGGGGGGAACCACCCCCTCCCACCCCAAATGTCCGTTACACATATGCCTATGGTTACATCTATGGGCATAGGTGTAAGGTAGGGGGGGTTGGGGGTAGCCCCCCAAGCCTTTTTTCAACACTCCCCCAGCCCCAAAACTTTTTGGGGGATGTCCCCCCCCAACTGGCGGGGGGGGGGGGGTAAATGGACAGAAATTGGGTATTTTTAGGAGTCATTTGAAAAATTTTTCAAAAATTTCCAAATTTTTAGCTTAAACTGTTTATTATTATGAGAAATACACGTTTTTAACTGTATATATTATGGATCTTATGACTCACTATTGACCTTATTTTGGACTAGGAAACATGCTGGCAATCAAGCTTTTTAGTTTAAAACCACTGTCTAATTTTAAAATGACTTTATGGTTTGATGTTCTTATCATTAGAAACGACTGGAAATGCGATTTTTGGCATAAAAAATGAAAAAGTTTTTGGGGGAGGGTTGGGGTAGGGGTCCTGGGGGGGAATAGGTGTACCAGGCTACAGTTTACCCCCTGTGAGACCCCCCCACGGAGAGACCAAACCCCCCTCCCCCCTTACCCGATCTCAACTACTCCCCCCCAAACCGAGCTCAAACCCCTCCACCCCTAAAATTGGGTCCAAACCAAGTAAAAAATGCAAAATTTTTGGAAAAATTTTTTGCAACTTTTGAAAATTTTTGAAAAAAATTTGAAAAATAGGATATAAATTACATATAAAGAGCTAAAGATGGTTATTTATAGCAATTAAAAGGTAATATACGCCAGTGGCGCACCCAGAGCTTTCGGATAGGGGGGCGGAACCAAAGTTGAAATTTTTCCTTTAAAATTTATTTATTTCTACATCTACATACACACGTTTTACGCGCGTCGGGAACACGCGTGTAGTAGTTGGTTTCATTGTTTGAGGGATCTTATGAATGAGAAAGCAAGCCCCCCAGAAGTTGAGAATTTTTTGCATTCTAGACATGAAAGCAATTTTTTATGACCACGGTTTGCTGTTTCAAATGCTCATAGCCGTCTTCTGGCTGGCGCCCTGGGTTCATTAGACATATTGTATTACCTTCAGCTTGCCTATATAAGTCAAACGGATAAAATAAAAACAAAGCAACGCAACATAACTCTGATAAATCGGGGGTTTGGGGGCGGCAGCCCCCAGCTAAAAGTTAGAGCTCTTTTTAAAAAAAGTAACATTAGTTTGGAAATTTTTAGAGGCATTTTGTGGTTTTGTACAAGCAAAATTTGATTGAACATTTGTGTGTGCATTTTGTAAAAAGTGTGCATATATATATGCACTAGTGATGGGCACGGGCACCGGATATTTTTCATCCGGATATACAGTGCCCATCACTAATGCACAATAAAATGCAGAAAAAACCATGATTTGAAAACATTGGCGGCTAATATCTATTTATTAATAAGGTCATGCGTATAGAGGTCGGGGAAAAAAACCAACCCGCAAGTGGTGGGGGAAAAACCAACCCCCCCGTTTGGGCGATGGGGACGAGCTAGCGGGCTCAAATTTTGCATGCAAGTTGGTAGGGCACATCCCACCTACCACATCAAATTTGAGCTAAATCGGACCACTTTTGAGCATTTTGTGACATTTTGAAAATTTTGGCATTTTTGACCTGATGCTTTGATGCTGCAAATATTGACGTTTGATTTTCTCACTTATTATACGGAATATCGCAAAGATAAGTGCAGATATGAAGTCAGCGACGCCGATTTAACCTGTTGCATGCATAAAATCGCTAATATGAGTTACCCTGACCGAATACTGGGGTTGGTTGTTTTTCCCATCGGTTGATTTTTTCCCGCCATTGGTTTTTTTTACCCCGACTAATTAACCGTTAATTACTAATTAACGACAGGACCTAGAGAGGCGATTTATATACCAAAATGACAGTCTAGACAGGGTTTGATAAGAAAATAATTTATAGCCGGATTGCTCCACTGGGTAGTTCTGCAGAGTCCAAAAAGTGACTTTGGTTTTTTCCCCGACCTCTATACGCATAAAGAAACGTCCACATAAATGAAAGCCAGTCTCCCCACCCCGCCCCAATATGCTACCCTCAATACATAAAAAGAATGGTTAATTCGCGCCGAAGGCGCGAAAATTTTTGTTTTTTCTGCTTTTTCTCCTTTCTGTTTCTTAATTTTTCTGACCATCGAAACCTGACAGGGGGAGCGGCCCCCCCCCCGCCCCCCCCCCTTGGGTGCGCCCCTGATATACGCAATTATTAACCACAATCTGGGCTAATTTAATCATATTTTAGCACAAGTTTATCGATTTTCAAACCCTTTTTCGCATACGAAAACTATTGACAGAAGCTTTTGAGTACGTTTAATGTATTGTACATCGAAAAAGGAGCATTTTCAGCTAAAAAAACTTGGGTATATACAGTTTAGGGGGGGTCTTCCCCCCCCAAATTTCGGATTTGGGTGGGGTCCCCCCCCAGCCAAATTTGGGCCTTCTACTCCCCCCCAACCTAAACAGATGGTACACCTATGGGTGGGGAGGTGTCCAGAGGGCCCCCCAGAAAAGGTGGGGGGGAGCCTCCCGCACCCCAAATCTCCGTTACACCTATGCCCATAGTGGGAAGGCCGGGGGGGGCGTGGTGTAAACCAGCTATAAACAGCTATGGTTTTTTAGCAACTACACGTAGTTAGCTCCCAACTGGGCTAATTTATCTTTTTAGCACAAGTTTATCGATTTCAGACCCTCCCCCCCCCCCACAGAGAGAATTGGTGTTGTGGTGGGGGGTCTTCCCCCCCCCCATTTCGGATTTGGGTGGGGTCCCCCCCCCCCCAGCCCCTCCTCCCCCCCCCCTAAACAGCTGGTACACCTGGCAGAGGGCCCCCCAGAGGTGGGGGAGCCTCCCCCCCCAATCTCCGTTACCTACCTATGCCCATAGGTGTACCAACCCCTAACCCCCCCCCCCCCAAGCCGGGCTCAAACCCCCTCCCCCCCTATAATTGTATCCAAACCAAGTAAAAAATGCAAAATTTTTGAAAATTTTTTTTCCAATTTCCGTAAATGTTTGAAAAAATTCGAAAAAATGGCTATAAATCAGCTATAAACAGCTAAAATGGTTATTTATAGCAACTACAACGTAGTATACGCAATTATTAACCACAATCTGGGCTAATTTAATCATATTTTAGCACAAGTTTATCGATTTTCAAACCCTTTTTCGCATACGAAAACTATTGACAGAAGCTTTTGAGTACGTTTAATGTATTTTACATCGAAAAAGGAGCATTTTCAGCTAAAAAAACTTGGGTACAGTTTAGGGGGGGTCTTCCCCACCCCCCAATTTCGGATTTGGGTGGGGTCCCCCGAGCCAAATTTGGACCTTCTACTCCCCCCACCCCAACCCAAACAGGTGGTACACCTATGCCTATGGGGTCTGGCAGGCAAATTTAGGTGGGTGGGAGGCAGAGGTGTGGCTGGCGAAAAAAGTGGGGGTGGGGGTTTGAAAAAAAGTAGGGTGGGGGTTTTGGCAAAAAAGGGGGAGGGGGGTCGAGAAAAAGTCGATTAGGGGGGCGGGGTAAGAAAAATTTTCGAGGGGGGGGGTCGGCGAAAAATCGATTTTTCGCTAAAAAAATGAAAATTTTTCTCAATTTTCAGCAATTTTTAGCGATTTTTAAGGTAATAAGGCGAATTTTAGCAATTTTTCGCTAATTTTTTGAAAATTTTCGAATTTTTGGCTAAAAACTTGCAAAAATCCAGGCAGGGGGTTGAAAATTTTTAGTGGGGGGTCGGCCGAAGGCCGATTTGGGGGGAGGGGTAGAAAAATTTTTTAGGGCGAGGGTCTGCGACCCCTCCATTTGGGGGGGGAGGGGTCCCCCCCCTAACACACCTATGGTGGGAGGGGAGTGAGTGGGAGGTGTCTTGGATTTTGCAAGTTGGGGGAGGGGGTGGGGTGCCCTCCAAAAGTCCTAGGGTGGGGTCGGGACATGTCCACTTTGGGGGAGGGGTCCCCCCCCATCCCGGATTCAGTGTTCACCCCCGCCCCCCGGGCCAAATTTATACCTCTACTCTACTCCACCCCAGTAACGGTAAGCCGTAAATGTTTGGCGTTGCGTAAGAGGATGCCTGACAAAAGTTTAAAACTTTTACATGTTGTTAAAAATCTAGTTTTAAATGACATGTTAAGTTTAAATATAAATATACTTATCGTTAGTTTCATGTGCGTTTTTCAAGAAAAACTAAATGTTACGATTTCAAAATCTATGATTGTCGGTGATCCGATCAACCACTTCGCTTCAACCTGAGATTTTAGGCCAGTACATGCCTGTTCTCAGTGAGCGGAAAGGAACACTACTGTGAAAGCAGCACCAGGTATAAGTTGCCTTACATGCTGTCTTTTTGAATTTCTGCAGTGTGCAGTAGTAGAGTTCAGTATGGATTAACATTTGTGTTCTTGGAAATTGGGGTTTCCTGAAATATTGAACAAGCAGAAATAATATGTTTGCTACTGCTTCGTGGAAACTGTTTAAAAACTTTCATGTGATTCCAGTGTAGCGCCCTGAATTTTGTAAATTATTTCAAATAAAAAATAACAAGTATCTTATTATAGTAGCAAAAAGTAAATACTGGGGGAAAGATTCACATATCCAATTCATATTATACTTAGTATTTAGTATAAACTACATTAATAGTAACTATTTAGTATACTACGAGGTGCTATAGTAGGCACTATAGTACATTTAGTATTTAGCTAGTTTTGTGTACAATGTTCAATTATACGTTTTGCAGTCGCAGAGTGGTTTAGGAAGTAAACATTTCTACTTTCAGAGTGTTCGGGTTTACGCCGACCCGGCTCTGCCTAAAGACGTCGTGCATGCACATCTAATATCCTGAATTAGATCCTTTCCGATTTTTGTAAGAATGTGGTGAATGTGTTGATCTAGCACACTATGATTCCTACCACGAAACACATAAATGCGACCAGAAATGATCCTTGCGGGAGGGGGGTAGTCGGTCAACCGGTGATGAGATTACAGAAGCTTCATCTCCATTTTGAAAGCTCATAAAAACACTACTGGACTAGGTAGCATTGTGATAATTATATGAGGTGTGTTTGCGTTAGCTCAGCGATTTTCTACATATGTAATGGAATGACTTAGATCTTGTGCTCAAAAGTGGTTAAAAAGTTAGTTTCTAATTGGTCATCGTCCCAAAGGAAGTTTCTACAGAAAAACGGAATCTAAAGATCTTGCCTATGTTAAGTTTTAGTTTTGATATTGTGTCCAAGCCATAATTAATTGTAATTGTATGATTGTTAAAATCAGAGTTGCCAGTCCCAATTGAGTATCCAACTGTCATTACGAGAGGAAAAGCTTAAAATTATCTTATTGCTAGCACAAG
>JASAND010004470.1:0-33798 GCA_030248195.1 Trissonchulus latispiculum
ACCCAGCGGCCTGTGACGCCCTGACCAGGGTCCGGACTGGTCAAAAATCGGTTTTTTAAGTAAATTTCCAAGTTTGCTATCAAATGAAAGTCCTTGGTGAGGCGAACATTTTTCTCATTGGAGGACCCGTCTAAAGTGGACTCTGCGGTCTGTGGCGCCCTGACCAGGATCCGGAGTGGTCGAGAATCGATTTTATTATAAAAGTTCCAACTTTGGTATCAAATGAAAGCCCTTGGTGAGGCAAACATATTTTCTCATTGGAGGACCCCCTCCAAAGTGGCCCCAGCGGCCTGTGGCGCCCTGAGCAGGGTCCGCACCGGTCCAAAATGGTCAAAAATCGATTTTTCCAAGAGTGGCCAAGGTTGGTATCAAATGAAAGCCCTTGGTGAGGCGAACATTTTATCTCATTGGAGGACCCCTCCAAACTGGTCCCAGCGGCCTGTGGCGCCCTGACCAGGGTCCGGACCGGTCCAAAATCAATTTTTTGAAAAGTTTTCAAGTTTGGTATCAAATGAAAGCCCTTGGTGAGGCGAACATTTTATCTCATTGGAAGACCCCTCCAAACTGGTCTCTAGCGACCTGTGGCGCCCTGGCAAGGGGTCCTAATTGGTCAAAAATCAAAATTTCCAAAAGTTGTCAAATTTGGTTTTAAATGAAAGCCGAAAATGAGCAGAGCAACTTTTGTCATGTATATATAACTGCATATCCAAGGTTACGGTGCTGGTTGGCTTTTAAAATAGCCTTCCTGCCTAAGATAACGCACCGTGTATAAAGTTCTGAAAAGGCCATGAACAGTGGCCTTCCAGCCTAAGATAACGCTCCGTGTATAATGTTCTGTAGAGGCCATGAACAGTGGCCTTCCAGCCTAAGATGACGCACCGTGTATAATGTTCTGTAGAGGCCATGAACAGTGGCCTTCCAGCCTAAGATGACGCACCGTGTAAAAAGTTCTGAAAAGGCCATGAACAGTGGCCTTCCGGCCTAAGATAACGCACCGTGTATAAAGTTCTGAAAAGGCCATGAACAGTGGCCTTCCAGCCTAAGATAACGCTCCGTGTATAATGTTCTGTAGAGGCCATGAATAGTGGCCTTCCAGCATAAGATAACGCTCCGTGTATAATGTTCTGTAGAGGCCATGAACAGTGGCCTTCCAGCCTAAGATGACGCACCGTGTAAAAAGTTCTGAAAAGGCCATGAACAGTGGCCTTCCGGCCTAAGATAACGCACCGTGTATAAAGTTCTGAAAAGGCCATGAACAGTGGCCTTCCAGCCTAAGATAACGCTCCGTGTATAATGTTCTGTAGAGGCCATGAACAGTGGCCTTCCAGCCTAAGATGACGCACCGTGTAAAAAGTTCTGAAAAGGCCATGAACTGTGGCCTTCCAGCCTAAGATAACGCTCCGTGTATAATGTTCGGTAGAGGCCATGAACAGTGGCCTTCCAGCCTAAGATGACGCACCGTGTAAAAAGTTCTGAAAATGCCATGAACAGTGGCCTTCCAGCCTAAGATGACGCACCGTGTATAAAGTTCTGAAAAGGCCAGGAACAGTGGCCTTCCAGCCTAAGATAACGCTCCGTGTATAATGTTCGGTAGAGGCCATGATCAGTGGCCTTTCAGCCTAAGATAACGCTCCGTGTATAATGTTCTGTAGAGGCCATGAACAGTGGCCTTCCAGCCTAAGATGACGCACCGTGTATAATGTTCGGTAGAGGCCATGAACAGTGGCCTTCCAGCCTAAGATGACGCACCGTGAAAAAGTTATGAAAAGGCCATGAACAGTGGCCTTCCAGCCTAAGATGACGCACCGTGTATAAAGTTCTGAAAAGGCCATGAACAGTGGCCTTCCAGCCTAAGATAACGCTCCGTGTATAATGTTCTGTAGAGGCCATGAACAGTGGCCTTCCAGCCTAAGATGACGCACCGTGTAAAAAGTTCTGAAAAGGCCATGAACTGTAGCCTTCCAGCGTAAGAAAACGCTCCGTGTATAATGTTCGGTAGAGGCCATGAACAGTGGCCTTCCAGCCTAAGATGACGCACCGTGTAAAAAGTTATGAAAAGGCCATGAACAGTGGCCTTCCTGCCTAAGATAACGCACCGTGTAAAAAGTTCTGAAAAGGCCAGGAACAGTGGCCTTCCAGCCTAAGATAACGCTCCGTGTATAATGTTCGGTAGAGGCCATGAACAGTGGCCTTTCAGCCTAAGATAACGCTCCGTGTATAATGTTCGGTAGAGGCCATGAACAGTGGCCTTCCAGCCTAAGATGACGCACCGTGTAAAAAGTTCTGAAAAGGCCATGAACAGTGGCCTTCCAGCCTAAGATGACGCACCGTGTAAAAAGTTCAGAAAAGGCCATGAACTGTGGCCTTCCAGCCTAAGATGACGCACCGTGTAAAAAGTTATGAAAAGGCCATGAACAGTGGCCTTCCAGCCTAAGATGACGCACCGTGTATAAAGTTCTGAAAAGGCCAGGAACAGTGGCCTTCCAGCCTAAGATAACGCTCCGTGTATAATGTTCGGTAGAGGCCATGAACAGTGGCCTTTCAGCCTAAGATAACGCTCCGTGTATAATGTTCTGTAGAGGCCATGAACAGTGGCCTTCCAGCCTAAGATGACGCTCCGTGTATAATGTTCGGTAGAGGCCATGAACAGTGGCCTTCCAGCCTAAGATGACGCACCGTGTAAAAAGTTCTGAAAAGGCCATGAACAGTGGCCTTCCAGCCTAAGATGACGCACCGTGTATAAAGTTCTGAAAAGGCCATGAACAGTGGCCTTCCAGCCTAAGATAACGCTCCGTGTATAATGTTCTGTAGAGGCCATGAACAGTGGCCTTCCAGCCTAAGATGACGCACCGTGTAAAAAGTTCTGAAAAGGCCATGAACTGTGGCCTTCCAGCCTAAGATAACGCTCCGTGTATAATGTTCGGTAGAGGCCATGAACAGTGGCCTTCCAGCCTAAGATGACGCACCGTGTAAAAAGTTATGAAAAGGCCATGAACAGTGGCCTTCCTGCCTAAGATAACGCACCGTGTAAAAAGTTCTGAAAAGGCCAGGAACAGTGGCCTTCCAGCCTAAGATAACGCTCCGTGTATAATGTTCGGTAGAGGCCATGAACAGTGGCCTTTCAGCCTAAGATGACGCACCGTGTATAAAGTTCTGAAAAGGCTATTAACAGACATTTTTCCGTTTCAGCAAATACATTCAGTTGAACTAGAACGTTTTATCCAGCCTGTTTGCGGTAGCTAGCTTTGCTTACATTGTGTATATATGCAACTTCTCTGACATGATTTTCTCTGCAGCGGAAAAATAAGTGAAACTAGGGGGGAAAATGCCCTCGACGGGCAACCAACTTGGCAGAATAGGGAAAGACTTGAATGTTAAATACACGGTGCATGGTTACAACTGAGATTCTGCTGAAGCGGAAAAATGCCGTTTCTCAGCGACTAAAATGACAGAAACCAGCTTTGTGCGCCGAATAGGGAATCTACTCGGCGACTAAAATGAAAGAAACCAGCTTTGTGCGCCGAATAGGGAATCTACTCGGCGACTAAAATGAAAGAAACCAGCTTTGTGCGCCGAATAGGGAATCTACTGGGCGACTAAAATGAAAGAAACCAGCTTTGTCGCCGAATAGGGAATTCCCTCCTTCCGCCCTATTCGCGCGAACTTTGAAGCCTGTTATGTGTTGCTTTGCTGAATAATGAGAGAGCTTCAGAATGGCAGAATTACTTCAGAATGCAAAACAACAGAACAGTTTTATCAAGCACTTACGTAAGTCAAGGTTTTCACAGACATAAATACGCTGTCTTCGATGTGCTATCAGAAACATTGAGAGCATATATATAGGTGTGCTCTGTGCTGATCTTGCCGAGAATTGCTACAATCAAACATTATATAAAATGAAATGCGATTGATTGTTTATGTTTTAGCACAAGGACTGTCGACCACAAATTGTTTAAACTGCATATATACTTATTGTTGCTTTCTGTTGGTCCTGCTAGCGGTTGTGTGCATAAAATATTTACGGATCAGGTAGCTCAAAAAGAAATTAATCTAGCGCCACCCCAGCCCTAGCCTCCACGCAACCGGTACGGGAAATGTCATATTGAGCGCAATGCTTACGTTTGCAGTTCCTAACAGAATAATTGCCTATATATTTCCTCCCGAAAGACGATAAGTTCGCGCGAATAGGGCGGAAGGAGGGAATTCCCTATTCGGCGACAAAGCTGGTTTCTTTCATTTTAGTCGCCCAGTAGATTCCCTATTCGGCGCACAAAGCTGGTTTCTTTCATTTTAGTCGCCGAGTAGATTCCCTATTCGGCGCACAAAGCTGGTTTCTTTCATTTTAGTCGCCGAGTAGATTCCCTATTCGGCGCACAAAGCTGGTTTCTGTCATTTTAGTCGCTGAGAAACGGCTTTTTTCCGCTTCAGCAGAATCTCAGTTGTAACCATGCACCGTGTATTTAACATTCAAGTCTTTCCCTATTCTACCAAGTTGGTTGCCCGTCGAGGGCATTTTCCCCCCTAGTAGTAAATCGGGGTCGCTGAACACGATGAGAGTATCCTCGTCGCTGTGCGGTGCTGCTATCGTGCTGCGCTGCGGCGCTGCAGCCGCAGCACCGTGCAGCACGCCCTGTAACTTGAAATAGACAAGTTGAAACTGCCTGAAAGCTTGCCCTTATATAGTAACTCGGGGTCGCTGAACACGGTGAGAGTATCCTCGTCGCTGTGCGGTGCTGCTATCGTGCTGCGCTGCGGCGCTGCAGCCGCAGCACGCACTGTAACTTGAAATAGACAATTTGAAACTGCCCGAAAGCTTGCCCTTGTATAGTAAGTCGGGGTCGCTGAACACGATGAGAGTATCCTCATCGCTGTGCGGTGCTGCTATCGTGCTGGGCTGCAGCCGCAGCACGCTCTCTAACTTGAAATAGACAATTTGAAACTGCCTGAAAGCTTGCCCTTATATAGTAAATCGGGGTCGCTGAACACGATGAGAGTATCCTCGTCGCTGTGCGGTGCTGCTATCGTGCTGCGCTGCGGCGCTGCAGCCGCAGCATGCTCTGTTACTTGAAATAGACAAGTTGAAACTGCCGGAAAGCTGGCCCTTATATAGTAAATCGGGGTCGCTGAACACGATGAGAGTATCCTCGTCGCTGTGCGGTGCTGCCATCGTGCTGCGCCAGCCGCAGCACGCTCTGTAACTTGAAATAGACAAGTTGAAACTGCATGAAAGCTTGCCCTTATATAGTAAATCGGGGTCGCTGAACACGATGAGCATATTGTCGACGCCGTATCTCGTCTGGTTCAACTGGTTCAACCGTGAACCAGTTCCTGGTTCAAGTTGCTTAGTAGCATTTAGTTTAACAGTATGCGTTAATGTTATGGTCAATAAACCATATTAACACATTACACATTCCCTCATTCCCAAAAATGAAATAGGACAAGTAGGAAAAATGCTCCTTGCAGTCGCATGAAAAATACAATATGAGCCAGAAGGACAGCATTCAATTCGGGAAAAGACAAGATTTAAAATGTGTAATATGAGCCAGCATTTACTTATGTAAAGGACAAGATTTAAAAGTTTAATATGAGCAGCTCCCTTTCTCGGGCTCATATTGACGCCGCACGGACAGCCCGCAGGGAGTGGTTTCTCTCTATCTTCGTCGTGTTTTGCTCATATGATTCTGATAGAGCATTCAGTCAGACATATGCTTTATTGAATACACCAGATCTGTGACAGAAGCTAATGGTATATATATGACAGCTAGCTAATGGTATATGCTGGCTACAATGACAAAAAGGACTTGCTGAAAAGTGCGTTGTGTAAAAATACCCCCAGATTATGGTTAATACGTAATTACGTAAATAGTGTGATATTATCAATAGTCTAAGTAGCATGTTCAGTTACTCTGTGCAGGCTCCTGGGGGGGGCGGCTCTGAGCAATGTCTATTTTTACATTTACTCTAATTTTATACGTTGGCATCGATTAAGTTGCGTACACAACATCGTTCCCAAGGCGTTAATATGAGCCCGAGAAAGGGAGCTGCTCATATTAAACTTTTAAATCTTGTCCTTTACATAAGTAAATGCTGGCTCATATTACACATTTTAAATCTTGTCTTTTCCCGAATTGAATGCTGTCCTTCTGGCTCATATTGTATATTTCATGCGACTGCAAGGAGCATTTTTCCTACTTGTATATATATATATATTTGCCGTAAAAAATTCAAAACAAGTTTATATTATTCAAAACTCTGAAAATTTTGCTAAATCAGCAGCATTTAATAAATTTTTTGCCTCAATGTTTACTCAAGATAATGGGGGAAAATTAGCTTTTAATCCCAGAACTAATGAAATTCTCAAAAATTGCGATTTTAGTACCGAAAATGTTTTAAAGCATATAAGGAAATTAAAACCAAAGTTTAACGCTGGTCCAGACAATATACCGCATTGGTTTATATGTAAATTTGCGCATTTATTAACAGTCCCTTTGGCAAAAATTTTTCCCTGCAGTTTTGAAACTGGTGCTCTACCGGAAGATTGGAAGTATGCGAAAGTTACCTGTTCACAAAAAACTTTGCAAATTTAGTGTTTCAAATTATCGTCCTATAAGCCTACTTTGCTCATGTTCTAAAATGATGGAGTCAATAATTGATGAAGCAATTGCTAAATTTTTGGACGAGCAAGCTTTGATATCTAGCCGGCAGCACGGTTTTCGCCCAAAACGATCTACTGTAACTCAATTACTGCAAACGCTAAACGAGTGAACATTAGAAGTTGATAACAAAAGGTTTGTGGACATATTGTACATGGATATTGCTAAAGCTTTTGACTCTGTCTCACATGAAAAGTTAATGATAAAGTTAAAGGCATATGGTATAACCGGAAAGTTGCTGTGTTGGCTTAAAAGTTACTTGTTTGGTAGAAAACAGTATGTTGTAGTAGGAGATTCACAATCTGAAACCGAAAACGTTGTATCCGGTGTTCCTCAACTGGGCTTATTCTAGGGAATTTTTCTTGGGGGGGCTCTTTGGGGGGGCCCCTCGGGGGGCGAGTCATTCTTTGGGGGGGGGGGGCGAAAATGTTTCAAAATTTTTCTAAAAACATGCTAAAAATAGCGCTATTTTTATAGTAATCGCCAAAAAAGTTCGCTTTTAGTGCAAAAATAGTGCTTAAATAGGCAAAAATCGACTAAAAATCTCCGGCGAAGCCGGAAAATTTTTGAAAATTTGGCCTTCTCAGCGATTTTTTCAGGGTACCAAAAGGGGCACCCACTTTTTTGGGGGGGGGGCGATTTTTTGGGGGGGGAAGGGTGTTTATGGGGGCCCCCCCACCCCCCCCCCCCACTAGAATAAGCCCAGCCTCAAGGCAATATTTTAGGGCCGCGGTTATTTTTAATTTTTATAAATGATATTGAAAATTGTCTCGAGTTTATGTCTGCCCAAATTTTTGCTGACGACTCAAAATTCTATTTGCCTTATGCATTGCAAGCATCTTGTCACAATGTGCAATCTGATATAAACAATGTTGTGTCGTGGGACGCTAATAATCAATTGGGCATCGCTTTTCAGAAATCCTGTTTAATGCAACTGGGTTATAATAATCCGCATAGTGTGTATTACTTTGGTAATAATGTTATTAAAACTGTGACTGAGATGAAAGACTTTGGAATTGTAGTTATGTCGAACATGAAACCTTCAGCGCGTTGTCTTAAAATTGCTTAAGCTGCTTTTCAAACGGTTAATCTGGTTTTAGAAATTTTCACTCTAAATCTGTTCCTTTTGCGTAAAGTTATAGAAAACTTATATTCGCCCAAAATTACAGTACGCTAGTGAAGTTTGGAATCCTTATTTGATCAAGGATATTCAAATAATTGAAAAAGTTCAAAGAAGATTTACCAAACGTTTTAAAAATTTAACTTATTCAGAGCGCTTAGAACGACTAAATTTAGAAACACTGGAAGTAAGAAGGTTGCGTCGTGATCTTGTGATAGATTTTGAAGATTTTTTCACTGTAAACGTAACTTGTTCGACGAGAGGCAACTCTTTAAAACTCTCTATGAATCAATGTCGCTTGGAGATAAGAAAGCATTTCTTCTCACAAAGAGTCATTAAATACTGGAATTGTTTGAATGATGATGTTGTACAATCTGTATCCCTGCATGTGTTTAAAAACCGTATCGCAAATATAAAGTTTCAGGCTTGCCCTGGGGGTCGGGTAACAGCAGTCGACCTTCGGCCCAACCCGAACCCTACCGGCCCATTTAATATATAGTTAATTGTTTATGCTTTAACTTTGATAATTGTCAAATGCCAGTTAATATAGATTTGTTTTTCCTGTTGGTTTGTTGGCTGGTATAATAAATCGTAAATCGTAAACCAAATGAGAAAATCATAACTATTTTTGTCGAAGTGCTCCAGTGAAACTTTACTGCAGAACTAGACTGCTGCTGGTAGCGGGGAATCCTCAAAGAGCGGAACTTTTATGAGTTACTGTCGGGCAGAAGCTAGTATTTGCTAGACTCGCAACTTCCAGTGCCAGTACCAGTACCAGTACCACCAACCTAACCAACTTGACTGGAAAAGTTTTATGAAAGTGCTGCTTGGTTGTATTTTGATTGGTGTCGGAGCTGTGATCTTTTTTGATTTTGTTTGTTTCAGCCTGCCTATGCTTTGATTGCTTTCACCAGCATCGTTAGTTCTGTCATTCCGGCTCTGAAAGGTATGTACGTACGTTTTATAGGGTGATGCCTGTAGTATGAGTGAAAAGTTCCCTTAGAAAGTGTGTGTATAAAGTGTTGGGGATGTGCAAAACAGATTTCATGTAAAATTATTGAGCACATCTGGTTTAGTATATATATATATATATATATATATATATATATATATATATATATATATATATATATATATATATATATATATATATATATATATTAGGGATCGACCGGAACTCCAAAAAACCGGAACCGGAACTGGCTTTAAAAAACCGGAACCGGAACCGGAACCAGCTCTTTAACACTACAAAAATCGAAAATTTTTTCTGACGTTCTGGACAATTTTTTCCACGATTTTTCGCTTTTTTGTAGCTAGTACAACATTGTAATGGCTTTCTAAAATAATATTTTCTATATATATTTCATTGCACGAATACGAAACTTGCAATTTATTATGAGAATTTTGTCTTATTATATAGTTAAACTTTATATAATTACTATTGATTTAAAACATTAATTATATATACACGGTATAAATCAATTGTGAACATATTGTCTATATATGTTTAGGATTATTCGAGGACATGCTCGACACAAAAGGTTTTAGTTTATCTACTTTATTACATCGAATTTCGATTAATGACTTAATCGAATGCAATTTGACTTCTAAAGGAGAAATTTACTGGCAGGCAAATAAAAATAATTTTTTTAGTTATACTGAATATTAAATTAATTGAAATAAATTGGTAGAAATTGATTCCACGAAATGCCTGCGAGCGAGCTTTCGGCAAAATAAGCCATAAACATGTTTCGTTTTATCTGAGTTACCTGACAATTTCTAGTCATAATTAGAAATTATATACGACTTTTCTAGAGCTCCAGGAAAAGTTTCAGCATTTTCAAAACACAAAATATAAAAAAATTGTCGCGCATATAACGAGCTTTTATTCTCTCTGTAGTCAATAGATAAATTAAAATAATTTTTCTGAAAATTACTGTTCCCGTAATTACTATAAGATTTGGCTGTATATATCTGGCTATGAATTTAGATAGCATCAGCTTCGAAAATTGGACTTGTTTGGAATATCAACCTTTAAATTTTGGGTGACCTTAACTTGTAATTAATAACTAAATAATTACTCTACGTATTATTAGAGTTTTCTGAGTAAAAGGTAAATCTTTGCACTTTTCTAAAAAAACTGACATCTAATTATGCAACATTGCACTAATATTTGAAATAGCATAGGTCTACGCCAAGGCTTCAATATATTGCAATTTAGCAAAATTGATATATAATTTTAAAGTATCTATCAAAAAGCTAATAGCAGTCGAATCGGCGGGCTTGTGCTCTATTTTGAATTTGCAAATTATGTATATATAAGTGCGTAATATTTTGATCATAATTAATATTCATAATAATAAATTAACGATAAGGTACTAGATCATTACTAATAAAGCTAAACATTCTAAGTTGAGTATATAATTTAATAGCGCCGCAGGCGAAAATTTTTGAGAAAATAATATTCTGCTTACAAGAGATTCGCAATTTTTTCAAAATGGTAAAAGAAATTTTACAAAATTTCTGAAATTTTTAATAAAATTTCACTTTTGATAATACGCTAAAATTGGTTCCGGTTCCGGTACGTTTTCAAAAACCGGAACCGGAACCGGAACCGGAACCGGAATTCCGGTCGATCCCTAAAAAAAATATAATATATATATATATATATATATATATATATATATATATATATATATATATATATATATATATATATATATATATATATATATATATATATATGTATATATATGTATATAATGTGCCACCGTGTCAATTACTATTGACAAGGTTTTAGTACTACCCCGAACTATATTGTAGTTATGACAAAGATGATTTTCTTCGATTTCTTCGAATTGCAGCGACGGGCTGACCTAGAGGGAAGGGTGTAGTAGGGTCTAGTAGTAATTATCCTCGAGCCAGAAGACGTCATTTAAAAGTCTAATTTTTGCGCAGCAGCGGTGCCGCGAAATCGACTTTTGAGCGAAGAGTATGCATTTCTGTGGTCTCTCTCAAATTGAACATTGAGAGTTGAGGATGATTTCTGTTTATAATCAGCAAGTGTGCATTACGTATTATTGAACTAACTAACGGTTGCTTTTCTCTGTCGACCTTTTGGTGACCACAAGGGCTCGTTAACTGGACAAAGCGAACAAATAATGCTGTTTTAGTGTTTATTATTTGTTAGAGTTTAAAGTTTATTTCATGGCCTATCTATTTCAAAGTTTGAAATATTTAGCTGCCTAGTACCGACATAGCATGCTTGTTCCCATTTGACTGATATACGGACGTAAGATTTTATCCTTGTGTTCTTTGTACTTTTGCTTTTGTACTATTCTTTTGTTCTAGACTGTAGAAGATGGCGCCTGTTAACCTCTTCTGTCATTGTGCTAGGCTTTTTCTACAGTCTCTATATCTTTCTGATTCTGTGCGATTTATCGGCAGTTCATAATTTGGTCATTGGAAATTCTGTAGTCAGTTCAGATACAAGGTTGGCCTTGGCTGTTGTTTGTTTAGTGATGGAAAATAAATTTCAAACTCCAAAATATTATCCGTGGCATGGATGTTATATTGGAGTTTGAATCTTATTTTTAGTTTTAATCCTTTCAGCTAGTTGGAACTTCGAATTAACCTAGCTTCGATCGCTGTGGGAGGAGGTTTCGATTTCATTTGATGCAATGTACAATACTATGTCAAATTTACGAAACGCCGCTTAAATGTAACGTTTTAAATTTTCCAGATTGTCTGTGTTCAGAACTATGAGCCTCTTTGCACATTTTTCCAAACTAATTATACATTCTGTAGAGATTTCTAGTTTCCAAAATATCTTGTTTGTTATCTATAGTTATAGGATTGCTCTAATGCCTTTTTCTACAATTTGTCTTTTTTTCAGGCATCTATTTTACCTGTGCATTGGCCTTCTTTGGACCATTGGTCATCGTCTGTTAACTCCTACTAAGTGAGTCTAATCTCAACCATTTGTTGACTGCTTATTCTTAAAAAATATTCGCCGTAGCTTTGTGACTGAGTATTAAATATTTGCTTATTTTCAGGACAATTGTATTGGTTTTAAATTTCTGAAATCAGTAGTTAAGGGAGAATAAATAAACTTTCCTTATTCTTGAGGTTTATCTGACGACTCATAATGTGTGGTTGAGTCTAAGCTTCAGTTTTATTACTGGAACTATTAGCATTTTGTATCTGCGTCTGTGTTGAACACATAATGTGGTTAAAAATTATTTTGAAATTTGACAACACATTCTGTCATTTTGTAATTTTGTCGTCAGGTTTTTTTGTAGAAAATTTTGAAGAGTGAATTGGCTGCATTTTTAATTACATAAGTTGCCACAGCATAAGAAAACTTGTGCGAGACTGGTTTTTTATACTTACTTACACTGCACTTTTATATAGCAGTGAAGAATTTTAGACTTTGCGAAATGATAAAAGGATTTTTTGCAGAAAATTGTAACACTTGCATGCAGCGTAATTACAGTCTGGGTGCCGTTCTACAGTGCAATTTTTTCCTCTTGTCGTTCACACCATACGCATGTTTCAGGGGGTGTTAACCTTCAGACTTGCAGTTATTTTCAGGTTTTTTTGGGAAAATACTGGAAATCCATTCTCTCCCGAAATCTCGCCTCCTGCTTATGTCTGGTGCACACTAAATTGTTTTTGGCCTTTTTTGGGTATTTTGTGCAGATTGGTGTTCTTTTATTCAATTAGTTTTGTTTCTCTTTTTCAGGGCCAAACCGAAGCATCCAATTGTGGCCTTTGTCCTGTCAACGCTGATGGGCGCGGGAATGTTGACCATTGCCGGCTGGTCTATGGCCTTTACCTTTGGCCTAATCAGACCGACCACTGTGCCTCAGTAGGGTAGTACGTACCTTAATCCGAGAAACAAATTGCTAACTGACGGTGCTGGCAATTTTAAATCAGTTTGAATGAGTGAAATGGTTGTGTATTTGTAACATTTGCAACCGATTATTAAGCAACAAGGCAGCCAAGAGCTTCTATTGACATTGTGTAATGTATTCTTAGAGTAAGTTTCATATATGAAATTAGCAGTTTTTCATCATTTTAGTCTATTTTCTTCACAATACTTTGAAACTTCGAAATCTATTGGCATATTATGGTGTTTATGTGTAGTGTGGTCGTGGTAGTTTTTGATACATTGCTAAATTCTGAAATGTTCACGTTGTTCAAATTCCTGCATAGACTTTGTCGCTAAACACATATAGGCAATTAGTTCCATTTTTTATTCTACTCTGTGGTTGTGTGAAAACGTTTATGCATTTCTTATTTTCTTATGTTAGCATTAGATTTGGTGTTGTGCATCTATTAATAGTTAAGTGTTTTTCTTTCACTGGATTTAAAAGTTAGTCGTTGTCTCAATGGATTTGCTATTGTATACATTTGACACTTATTGATTTAGTCCCTTCATTATTCCATTGTAGTTTATTTGATTAGTTCTTTATTGTATACTTATTGTCGTAATTATGTTCTTTGTAGTTGCATTTTTATAGCATGGGAATAGTAAAGATAGGCTGTTCATTGTTAGTGCTAGCAACAAGATTATACATATAGGGGGGTGGGGCAACTTGGGAACCCGGGGCAACATTGGAAAAAATTGACCTAACATCTGTTTAAGCCTATACCATACTATTCTCCCATCTAATTTGCATAAATTTATATTTTTCTGAAAGCACGTGAATTTTACTTTCTAGTAAACAAAATATCGGCCATATACGATTTATGTATGTCATGTATCCAACCATACAAGTCACATTTTCGATCCAAAAAATGTATACCTTTTTCAAATTTAAAAATTCCTGCAATAACTCCAATTGCGGGGCCATGGAAACATGTTTTCTAGGGTAAAATATCCTGAATTTTTCAGTGGCATTAATGCTTTTTTGCTAATGCGTACACATTAATCTTTATCGAGGTAAAACAAAAATTTTGAAATTGTTCAAAAAGCTGTTTGGCTAATAAAATCCTTCTTATCACTCCCATTATGTTCAAACTTTACCTGCATGGGTATTTTTACTGTAGAATGCAAATAACATTGTATAAAGGCTTTGCTATGAACTTTTACCGACAATTTTAGCAAAATCTTTAAACCCTTTGATAACGTTGGCTAAGGCTGGAAAACTTCAAAACATAGTATAAACAAATGACAGGTAATGCAAAACCAAAACATGGAAGTCATAATTTGGTCATTTTAAAGCATTTGACCTTTATTTCGAACCGTTTGCGGAGAAATTTCGAAAATCAGTGTTAAAATTGCATTAAAAATGGAAAATTGGCTTTGGGACGCCTTATCGCTTCAAGCCTTTCCAATTACTGCGCGGTATTTGGGATCATTTTGCTCGTCTCGACTGCCTCTACATTTTAGATAAAGTTTCCTTCGATTTTAGCCAAAGGAACTAATGATAGCTGGTTGAAACCGCTTCCGATCGCCACCTTTATCCCAAGTTGGACTGCAACTTAGAATTTCTAACTTGGGACAACACGTTTATTGTCGTAGTGCACTAACGCTTTGAGTATATAGCAAAAACGCTGTAGTTCCATGTAGCCCCGAGCTCGCAGAATCGATATGCATAATTCTGTCTAAGATCAGTCAGGGCTATGACGAATGGCAGCATTTCTACCAAAAGTTTTGTTCCAAGTTGCCCCACCCCTCTATACGTAATGATAACTCAGAGCCTTTTCGCGCGCCAGTTAACTCGATTCTGTTCCCGTTTAATTTTAACTAGCTCAAGTTAAGCGGGTTAAAAATTTTTAGCTCGCTATTCGCGCGAAAAGGAGTTAGCATTCAATTAACTCTTTTAATGAATGAATGTTCCTTTAATGTCTTGTCTAAATGAACACAGAACCGAACCGAATCGAACCTGCATTCGCGCCGCACACAAAATGGTTAAAGTTCACTGAGTTCGCTCTGCTGATATTCGCGTGCGAGTTAAAATTTACTCTTGACTCTCCAGCTGCATTTCCCGCGTAGCTTCAGTGGATCGGATCGGTTTGATTTTTCCGGATTGCCGATCCGGAAATGAGGCAAAATTTGAAAATTTGTAGCAATTGTTTACAACATTGCAAAATTTTTTAGAAGAAATTTTCAAAATCTTTCCTTAATTTTGTTAAGGTGGTGATTCCCTTTGGTCACAAAAGTTTGCACAGTTATTACTCGTCCATTACTTGGAGTTAAGAAGCCATTTTTATATTAAAATGTAGCTTGATATTTTCTCCTTTTAATGCATACCATGAAACTAATGCTGCTTTTCTAAAATATTTTTAACACATTTTAGAAGAAGTATAATATTCCAGAATTTTTGCAGACTCAAGTAAATTTTTTCGCGAGACATCGGTTATATCATTCGATACCTCCACCAAAAAGCTGGGGACGATTTTTTATTTATTGTGAAATCACTCTTCGTTATAGGAAATAAGCTGAAATATGTGCGTAGCCTGTATTTTGCCTACTTTTTCCAAATTTGTCAAGCGATTACTTTAGCTAGAAAACAGTAATCGGGGAAACTAAAAAACGTCCCTGGGTATGTTTGTGCAGAACTCATTTGTTAAGTAGCAGCCCTCCAACTAGCATGGTGAATGCTCCACAATCTTTGGAAAAAATTGGTCGTGTTTTTGCAAAAACTACATTTTTCATGATAGCAACCTACGGGATAGCTGTTGGAAGACGATCATCCATCGGATAATTTGCCCCTGTGAGACCATCAGATCGACGCCCTTCGTTTGATTTACCGGCTTGTGTAGTTCAAGAAATGATCGATTATTTGATTTTCGCAAAAATGACAAGTTTTCGACGCCAAAACAAGAAAATCGGCTATATCTCACGGCAGAGAAACGCTAGAAACTTGCTTTAAAAAGCAAACATGTGAAGCTCAACGAGATCTTTCAAATGAATATAGTCATAATTGTACAGCTGCCGCCAAACTTTCAGAAATTGGGAAAAACCGCCCTGATCGGAAATCTTGAATTTTTGAACCGGGATTGCGCGGAGGGTGTTAGAACGCTAAAAGAATGTATTTCGGAAAGTTTCGCCAAATTCCATCCTGATTTGCTCCGCCAACCAACAATTTGTGCCCAAAAGGAGTCACCACCTTAAAATGATGAATTTCTGTTGTTAATGTTTTTGTTTTATCTTATCTTTGTATACATAGTTATCACTATATTTTATGTAGTTCTCACTAGATCCTAAACTACCAAAACAACGCAAATAGTTATTTTTCAAATACGGACTTTCACACTGGTTTGCACCAAATGTGGTTAGCAAATGGTTAGCGGATTTGCTGCTAACCACTTGGTTAACTTGAAGTTAACCACAAACTGTCTTGCACCAAATGTGGTTAACTTAACCACTTGCTAACCACATGCTAAGCAAGTGGTTAACATGTGGTTGGCTAACCCTGCTCTTGAGCAGGGTTAACCACGAACTTGCAGTAAATTTTTACGTTCTGGCAAGAAAATTACAGACCAAGCCGTATAACTTAGAAACAATAAAAGCAATGTACATCCATGTTGGAGTATATACTACATGGTGCAGTGAACCAATATTTTTAGTAAGACAGTAAAACCAATATATATAGAAAGAAAAGTTAAAAGTGTATTCTATTGCTCTAATCGGTAGTGTGCTGTCAATTTAAGGCTGAAATGTTTCTGTACTTGAAATATTATTTTTGTGGAGTTTATCATAACATGTCGCTCCTTTATACTGCCTTTACCTTCTTTTACCAATTGTCTCACGAACACTATTTACTCACTATAAAAGTTTAATTTGTAAACGTTCGTTAAGTAATTAAAGTAAGACCGAAGGCACTAGACAGGAATTGACACAGAATATAAGACACTGGAATGTGTTTACTATTGAGTGAAGCTCTTTAAAATTTCGGTGCAGTTGATTGGATAAACAACTGCAGCGCCGTAATCTGATTGGCTGAGAGAAGTCCCGCCTCAAGCTTCTGCTAACCATTTGCTAACCATATGGTTGACTAACCATTTGCTAACCACATTTGGTGCAAGGAAGTTGCTGCTAAGCAAATGGTTATGGTTAGCAAATGGTTAGTTGACCATTTGGTTAGGAAATAACCATATGGTTAGCAAATGGTTAACCACATTTGGTGCAAACGGCCGTCAGAATTTTTTCTTATACGGACTTTCAGAATTATTCAATAAGATTCAGATTTTCAGGTTTGATGAAGAGTTTTGCAAAATAATGGGAAACTATAGCAATTTAAGTGTCTACATACAATTGCAAATTAAAATTATAGTCGGATCGGATCGGTAGGAGATTTTGGCTGCCGATCCGATCAGATCCACATCACTAGTTTTAACATGGGCCCACAAGGTGGCCTGTTAGCATGCTGCTATAACTAACTATAAGCTAAAAAAGCTCAAATAGCAAGTTTCAGTACCAAAACATAATAGATGATTTTGACCAAAAAACTCCAAGAAGCAGAAAGTTTTGATATTTTTGACCAAAAATTCTAAAAATTTATTAATTTCTAGGCACCCTAAGGTGAGTGGTGGAAGCCCAAAAATGTGGGGAAGGGGGAACGAGTGGGGGACAGGGGTCTAGTGGGGGGAACTAAGGAAGTGGGCGGAACGTAAAGTGGGCGCGCCCTTAAGCCCTGCAATACTGCAGAAAGTGCTGAAACATTGTAGCAGTTTGGAGTCAGGTAGATTTTGTAATGACTTGACATAATTATGACTGTTGGTGATGCGGATGTAATATCAAAATTTCGTTTTCTGTCTGTGTCGTTTCCAAATATTCTGAATTTAGAAAATTTTAGTATATAATCAACGAAAGTTTTATGGCGTAAAATAAAACGGCGATGCTAAACCGAATGTTATATACTAGTCTCACGCACAGCCTCCTAAGTATATAACTATGCAAACTTTAAACGTTTTAGTTCAAGATTGGAATTGATTGTGCCGGCTCCGACATACCGGCGGCTGTCGTATACTATTTTGCCAAATCATCATAAAATGGCGATTCCTTTCTGCCGCACATTACGACTCTACCAAATATGAAATTTGAAGAAACTTGTCAAAACAATTTTGTCGGGTTTATGTCTAATCCGCACAACCTTTTTCACAAAACTCGAAATTTTCGTTCTTGCCAGACTTTTCCCCATTTCTGACAGTTGGCTGGGATCGCATCCTGATTAGATCTTGTTTTAGACACGATCCTCATCCTGAGTCCTGATTTAGAATCACCTCCAGAGAAGGACATTAAGTCCAGTAGCCCAGAGAAGAACCCCTGATCCATACAATTAAAATTACGTAATATAACTCTGGCTAGAAATTAGTCCTTCACACTGGTGCAGTTCAGTTGCAATATTCTCCTCATATTTAACATGCATACTAACTACGAATCTAAAATAATAATTAGCTCGAACCAACAAAATTATTTCAAAAGTACATGGTGTTAATTAGAACATTTTAATTATGAAATTCGAACATTGTTTTATTTGTTATTGCGGATAAGTCAGAATCAGCCAGGACCCAGGTAACCTCTGCAAGCAACCTTCAACCTTTTAAATACATTTTAGTATAGATGACAGCAATTTAACTATTTCCCCCCAAAGGAGTGGGGGGAAATAGTTGGAGATCCAAAATTTATAATAAAATAACTAACTGATTTTAGGACCTAATTTTCAATGAATCTAAACTTAAGGACCTTTAAATAAAATTCAAAGTTAGAAACAGTCAGTCTGTACTAGTGCTGGGACCGGTTCCAAAAGAACCGGTAGAACCGGAACCGGAACCGGTAGGATTTTTAGAACCGGAACCGGAACCGGTGGCTTTTGGAACCGGCCGGTTCTAGTGTAAATTTCGGTTTTTTGAAACTACAATCAAGGTTTATTTTGTAAATTTTAAAATTTAATCAGAAATTTGAATTTAGCATTTGGAATTTAATCTTAATTTTGGAAATTCTATTGATACTGCAATTTTGAGGACCTCTTAGTTTTTGTGCAAATGGTGGAAGATTTGATATCTATTTTATGGTATATTTTTAACAGCAGTTTTAAGTAAATGTTTTAAGTTTTTTGGAAAGGTTATATGTAACAAACGAATAACTAAGGTCTTCCTCAAGGTTGATAGTAAAGGTTAAAGATTAAGGATTTGATGATTTACGGCAACTTCGAGCTTTAGCTATTGCCTTTGTGTGCTCAAAACTTACACTGAGGTATACCAGCAAACGAAGGCGTAACTCCAGATTAGGTGTTAAGCTGAGCAATAGTGTCCCTGAACCCTGAGATACTCCTTATTTAATAATAATTGGCTAGCGCCACCGAAAACAATGATTTTGACTGCTTATTAAAAAATTTTTCATATTTCATAGTCATATTTTTATGTCTAAACATAGGATTACGCTTTGATAGAAAACAGCGCTTTTGCTACAAAGTTATGTTTTTGTCGGCTAATAATATTAAAACAAAATCTGTGTAAAATAAAAACCTAACAGACTGATTTCATTTATTGCACATACATTTTTTGGTTTAGTTAGTTGTACCTGTGTTCCGCAGAAGTGCTCGAAAAGTATAATTCTCGTTCAACGATTTCTTCCAGTTTTATTCTGCTGTATTTTTCGATCTCAGAAAAACCATCGGCCCCCAGATAGCTGGATTTAAATAGGGTTGCGCCGTTAGCGAAATTACGGGGCCGGGGCCGGGCCGGGGCCTTCCCAAAGTGCGGGGCCGGGCCGGGGCCCCAAGCCCAAAGCCCCGGCCCCGTTACACGGCCCCGGCCCCGTTACATGGCCCTGGCCCCGGCCCTGTTACACGGCCCCGGCGGCCCCGACGGCCCCAGCGTTCCCAGACTCCATTTAACAGCCTTTTGCTTACCCCTTTGCAAGAGTATTGGCAATATACCTCATACTGGCAGTCTTTATGCTTCATTCGGATCCTATGTTTCGTACATTGTGAGTCATTTCTCTATTCAGAAGTCCTATCTTCAGCACTTCAGCACAGCTTAGGCAAGATGTTTGTGCTCAAATTATGTAAATTAGGTTTATACAATATTTAAGCAGCAGAACTGACAGCCTACACGCAGTCTTTGCCTGTCAGCAATCTAAGCGGTTGCGGAGTTTTGAGCACCAGTGTTGCTTAGGAGCTACACATAGGTGCATTAGCGTTTGACAGGCGAATCATGAAATTACAATAAATGTTTGGCTTTTCCATAATTTGGAATGAAGTAGGAAGAACGTAGGTTGTATTGCTGAACCAAATACTGTAATTGTGCTACTTTGTTATTTTGTATGCTAAGGGAAGGGAAGACTAGCGCCTGCTAAGAAACCTTTACTTAGGTATTTAAAAAATAATTTCAGTTCGACATCAAAAGAAATAACTAGTGACAAGTAGAGTTGTGACGCGGGCCGGTGGTGGGCTGCGGGCTCGGGCCGGGCCGCGGGCCGGGCCGGCCCGGTCCCGGATTTTTCGGTGACAGCCCGGCCCGCGGCCCAGTCCGCAAGATTACAAATAGGCGGCAATTTCTATTGCCTACAAGCAAAATTTCATTTACGGATTTTCAATGGCTTTGTTTTAAGGTAGTTACATTAGTTACATTAGTTACACATAGTGGAAGTTAGAATTGAGCTGTGCCAGTATCTGGGAGTTTAAGGTTGTTATATGGGGGCTACTTATTGGATATACCTAATTAGTGATGTGGATCGGATCGGATCGGCAGCCAAAATCAACTACCGATCCGATCCGGCAAATGGCCGGCGATCCGATCCGATCCGATCCGATCCACCCCCGGATCGGACCGATCCGATCCGATCCGACCATAATGTTAATTTTCAATTGTAGGCACTTAAATTGCTATATTTTCGATTTCCCCTTATTTTGCAACTCTTCATCAAACTTCGCCCTTGAATAATATTGAATAATTCTGAAAGTCCGTATCAGAAACTGCAGCTGCAGAATGATGTGTAGTCAGTCACTTTGAAAAATAACGATTTGTTTAGTTTTGGGTGTTTAAGATCTAGTGAGAACTACACAAAAGACAGTGAGAAATGGGAACTATATCAAAGATAAGATAAAATTTGAAGAAACTATGTATAGGATGTAAGATCAAAAAATGTGCGTACAAACTTTAATCGTATTTATAAGCAAGCAATGCATGTGTTTTAACGTCGGAAATTGAGACGACATGGAAAATCTGGGAAAATCCGCAATCCCGGGTATTATCCCTATGGAAAATCTAAAATATTCAAAGGTTTGCTAAAGTTTATGCACATTGAAGATTTAGTTTTTCGTGATCAAATAGATCTGGTTCGCGTCATATTGTTGCACTTACAACCTTTCCAGCCAAAGAACACCCAAGTTTCGGATTTTCAAAATGTAGATATTTTAATGCTCACGATATGGTTATCATTTAAAAGCTCTTGACAATCTGAACACGTTTAATACAATCATTTCCCAAAGTGCACTCGATTCCCAAATTCATGAAAACAAGATTTTTCCGGATTTAAGTGTTTTCCATCACCAACAGTTATGGAGTAATGGGTCTTCTTAACTCGAAAGGCCTTGACGAGCTGAACAACCTTTGTAATACAACTAGATCCCAGAAATGTCACCTGTTCCCGAGATTCACAAAAACTTCCATCTATTAATAGTGAACTCGAGAAATTGGAAATTTTTAGGTATTGGTTCCAGCTCATAATTAACTTTTAAATAATACCCTATCATTCAAATGCAAGTGCAAAATATCCACCTGGAATATTTCTATTTGATCACGGATACAAAATTTTGAATGTTTTCAAAATTCTGGAGAAATTAAATATTTTTAATAAATTAAATAATTAATATTAAATATTTCCCGTGATTCAATCCCGATGTGCACACTCTTAAAAAGACTCCTGTAGAAACTACAGGAATTCTTGTAGTTTTCTACAGAAGTGCTCCTGTGCGGTCAGTCACTAGCGGAGCTTCCTGTATTTTCCACAAGTCACTTTTGTATTTTATACCGACCTCTCGAACAGTATAATTTACAGGAATTTCCTGTAGAAAATACTAGGGAAACCTGTAGTTTTTATTACAGGAGTTTCCTGCCTGCAGAAAATACTAAAGAAACCTATAGTTTTGTTCGACTTTTTTGACAATCATAAATCAGATACCAAACCTGTAGTTTTTACAAGACAAAATCTGTAAATTTTACTGGAGCGACCTGTAGGGGGGGAGGGGCGGCGGCCGCTCCTAAAATATTTTCGGCAGGGAGCGGTCGTTACAAAAAATTAACCACGGGGTGTTGAAAAACTGAAAATTTGAAAATTTAAGTCTTCAAAAATTATGATCACTGTCTCCCTTATAATATACTCAGTTTGCGTTATCAGTGTATCCTGTTGTAGAGTAATCCTGTAAACCACTGAAAACTACCGGTTTCTTGGATTGAATACTAGTCTAATTTGTAGGTAATCCATTCAACCAAAGTATATCCGGTAAAAACTACCAGCGATGTCCTGTATAAGCTACAAGCCGTAACCTGTATTTTCTACAAAAGCTTGTATTTATCATATACAAAAGTGATTCCTGTAGTTTCTACTGGAACATTTTTAAGAGTGCAGGTTGTTCTGATCTCCAGTTCAGGACGATTCTAAAAAAGTGGTTTGCTCTGAAGGAATAAGTTCGCAATAAACGACCGAAGTTTGCACACACAATTTTGGTCGTACAATAGCATACAAAAAAGCACGTCCGGCGGATTTTGCAGGCTTTCCACTTCTCAGCAAACGCACTTTGGCGAAACATTTTCATTCCAATTTCAGACAACGTTCCTATTAGTTGAGAACTTTTAATCATACCAGAATAAGTCACTCTCAGCAGTCAGCGGTACTGAATTTAAAACGCGGAACAGACTGTCCGAAAATTAATTAGCAGGAAATATTAGAGAGCAATCCCATTTGACTTTTTTATATATGCGTACAAAAATATATTTATCCAGAGAGAGAACATAAAACAAAAACATTAACAACAGAAAATTCAACATTTGAATAAAATTCCGAAAAGATTTTAAAAATTTCTTAGAAAAAATTTTACAATTTTGTAAAAAATGATACAAATTTACAAAATTTGCCTCATTTGCCGGATCGGCGATCCGGAAAAATCAAACCGATCCGATCCGGCCGATCCGATCCGAAAATTTGTCGATCCGATCCGATCCGATCCGACCCCGGATCGGTCGATCCGATCCGATCCGCCGATCCGATCCACATCACTATACCTAATCCTTTTTAAGTTACGTATATGTGAAGGGTGTAGAAGCTGTGATTGGTCATGTAAATTAGACCTTTATGTCAAAATCAAGCACGTGGACAAACTTAACACAAGAGACATTTAGTTTGAGGAAGTGCAAAGCTTCAGAAAAAGTAGGACAGCATCTGTGAAAAATAATGGAATCGGAATTGTAACATAAGGTTAAGAGTGGAGTAGGAGCGACAGCTTGGATTTGTATATGGGTAATGTGTGGAAATCTGCATAACAATGTAATAGTTACCAAACACGTAATCGGCTGACCAGTGGCCACTTGTAATTGCTATTTGTTGTTTGTGAAAAATGGAAGACATAAAAATAGCCGTAAAACAAGTTGAAATTAGACGTAAAACAAGTTGAAATCAATTACCTAACAGTTGTGGCCGTTTTTTGCGACGTCGGGCCGTTCGGCCCGTAGAAATTTGCGGCCCCGGGCCGGCCCACGTGGCCCGGCCCGCCAAATTTTCTTATTTTCCAACACTAGTGACAAGTCAATCCTTTCGCGATCGTTTCGCGCAAAATAATAATCTAAAATTGGTTTTCTAATTTTAATTTGTCAATAGTTCAAATAAGTTTGCAGTATATGTACGCTTTGATTTCTTTCCAATACAACATTATCTTGCGACATTAACTCCTATTGAACTAGTGAAACTAACGAAATATCAACAAACGGAATTGAGATTAGTTTTCTAAATAGATCAGAGACGAACTTTAACTTTCCTACCTATCAACTTTTCTAAGCAAACCTTGCTGAAATGGAAACAAAAAGCTTCTGGTTCGATCAAAAAAACTGGAATATCTCTAAGTCTAAATTTAATATAGTATATATTATTATATTTTATTTAAATTAATTTATTTAGCAATAATAGTAATTTATTTAAATATCTAATTATACATTCAAAATAACTAACAGAAAATAGGGAACGTGAAGCATTGTAAAACAGAAAGTATTATATATTTCGAAAGTTTACAGGAATTACTGAATTATTGTTAATTTTAATTAATTAGATAATTACAAAATGATGCGGGATTTTGCGGGATAGGATTTATCAAATTTGCGGGACTACGAGATCCCGCGGGACGGAACAAGCAAATTTAGTTCGAGGCCGGAGGGGCGGGCCGAAAAATTTTGTCCCGCGTCCATCTGTGGCTGGCACTTTTAGTGATGTTTCAGCACCTAAAACTGAAACTGAAATTTATTTGGATGAGACCTGAAACTGAATCTGAATTTGAAGTTCCTATGAGCAACCGTCTGGAACTGAAAATCAAATAAAATGAGAAATGGGGGGGGGGGGGGGGGAAAAAAAAAAAAAAAAAAAAAAAAAAAAAAAAAAAAAAAAAAAAAAAAAAACGGAAACTGAAAATCAGATAAAATTAGTCCTGAAACTGAAACTGAATTTGAATCTGAAATTCCGACGAGCAACCGCCTGAAACTGAAATAAGAAGGCTGCCTGAAATATCACTACAACATACGCCAAGAAATAGCATATGCACAGCAGAAAATATATAATAAAGTGTGTTATATATATACGTCCTGCCGGCCCGACGTGGCCCACGGGGCCGCCGGGGCTTACGGGGCCGTCGGGGCCCACGGGGCCGCCGGGGCCGTGTAACGGGCCCGGGCCCCAAAGTCAACGGGGCCGGGCCGGGGCCGGGCCGTTAAAAAATTTTGCGGGGCCGGGCCGAAACGGGGCCGGCCCGGCCCCGGCCCGGCCCGGGCCCCGGCCCCGTTACACGGCCCCGGCGCAACCCTAGATTTCAATGATTACGCTTTGTAATAGTTTATCTTATACTGTTGAATCAATGGTCAAATTTTATTGGACGGTTTGAGATTGATCGAGGAAAGTTTTATTTTTGACTGACAGTAAGGTATATTTGTTATTTCTAAAGTTGCGACGATCGGTTTCTGAAAGGCAATAGCAAAATTTTTGTCTGAATTGAGAATTACTTAGTTTCTTGGTCAGCTCTGTTACCTAAAATGTACCCACCATTTTGCAAAAATGTGGAGACAGACGACATCTTTTTAACAGAAAATGTTCGTAAATAGTAAAAGGTAAGTAAAAAACGGTTTTAAAATACCTTCATAGTTTGTGCAGTCAATTATATATCATGCTTTTATAGCAATTTTAAAAATATAGAAAAATTGATCGATTTTAGCGCTTTTATAAAAATTACCAATTGGAACCGGAACCGGTAGCTAGAACCGGAACCGGAACCGGAACCGGTAGCCAAGAACCGGAACAATCGGGTCAAAAATTGGAACCGGTCCCAGCACTAGTCTGTACGATTTATTTCTGAAAATTAATTATTCTGATTCAATACTCAAATCAATCAATAATGAACAAGTTATATTTCCTTTATTTACTTATGTTAAAAATACTTTTCAATGTATTTCACGTAGATTTTTCTGAAAACTTTCAAAGCTTTAAACGGTGCTTGTCGGAACCAGACAGTATAATGGAAACTAAAACTTCCAAGAAATATAAATAACTACAACAGAGCTGTAACCTCTACTGGTTAGGTTTTATTCTTCCATAAAAGCAGGAGATGTAGTCTAGTGCTGATGAAGGAGTTTCTCCGTTTTAAGGAAATGAATTATAGACAATAGACTGACTAAATTTAACTTGCTTGCAGCTCACAACTGTGCAAGAAACCAAGCAGTTCCGCTAAAAACTGGTGTCACTGGCCTATTTTATTCGGAAACATAGAACTGTGCAAGTGTCCCCGGACATGTTCTATATTTCCGAGCAGGAATAGGATGGCGGTTGGCTCCCTTGACACTATTGTCCGGGAGCGATTGTGCCATTCTAGTCTCAGCGTAAGCCATGAACATGAAAATTTGGCAAGTTCGTGCCTAGCTTCACGATTTATAGGAAATAGGCTTTTATAACGCGCAGCCTGCAAGCGAGCAATGCCTATTTCCTATTTCCTACTTTCTCCAGTGCGTTCCTGCTGTAGTTCAGAATTAGCTTCCACTTGGCAAAAGGCGCAATAAAACCTAGCGAATTGATGTTGCAGCTCCACAGTAGTTACATATATTTCTCAATAATTTTTGAAAATTCTGTATGTGTTTTCAATATTACAGAAAGTTTAACTGAATTGAAATTGAAACATTGAAACATTAAAACATTAAATGAAATGAATAATTATAAAGAATCATAAATAGAGTTTTGCAAATTATTCTGTAAAAACAATAAGGTTTCGATTAAATTTTATTTACGTTTCACAAAATTACTGCTTTAATATTCATAAAAAGATACATTTTAATGAATACTAATCTATATATCTGTAAAATAGTGATGTGGATCGGATCGGATCGGCAGTTATAAATTTAACCGATCCGATCCAGCAAAATTATTTGTCGATCCGATCTGGGTCCTAGATCGGTCGATCCGATCCGATCCGGCGATCCGAAATGGTTTCTTAAAAAAAGCTAAATGGAACTAGATTTAAAGTCGGTTTTTGCTTTGTCAAACATATCTTACACACTATAGTTTCACTAAAATTCCTTCATTTTATCATTCTTAAGTACTAAAGCGAAATTATAGAATCATATAGGAGATTAAGCAAAAGAAGTCAAATTACTCAAAATAGTGAGTGAGGCAGATGATGATCGCGGACTGCCTACTAACAAACAAATTTAACATTACCAATTTAAGATAATATAAATTTAACATATCACTTATATGTTAATTATATACTATGCAAAAGTATTAGATTCCTGTAATACGTTGTTACCTACTGAATGCTAAGCTTGAGAGACTCAAAACCAAAATAAAGTTTGGTTGGTAGAAGGAAAATATTGGACTAACAATGTAAGCACCACAATGTAAGCACCAAACAGTGCAGTGATCGAAGTTAAGTTCAGTCACAAATATGCGTTGGGTACGGTTTAATTTTATGTGATGTTGGGTATCAAGTCAGATCGCCGATCCGCCTGACTCAAGCGATCCGATCCGGACCGATCCAGCAGACCTATTGATCCGATCCGATCCGATCTCCGGATCGCGGATTGGATCGATTTTGTCGATCCGACCCACATCACTGCTGTAAAACGTACTGTCCTGTCTTTACCCATAATCATTCTAATACCGATACTATTGTAGGTGTAATTAAAGTACAAACTTTAACACTTCTAAGAACTTTGAAAGGCCGTAATTCATGAGTCCAAGGTTTCCGGATTGGTTTGAAATGCAGAATGTATCAATTGGTTTCTGCTTTATTCATTTTGTAATTTAATTTATCTTTGAACTAAGTTTCAGCACAGAAACTTTGAAACTTCGGGTCTTCAAATTTCGGGGATTTCAAAAGAAGTGTCCACAAAGCGTTATGTGCTGTTGCTGTTCCTCTAAATTCCTGGTCTCGCTGTTGCCCAAAATCGATGTCATCGGTGTTCGCCCATTCCCATAGTAAACAAGCACCAGTCCCACTCTTCGAGATCAGATCGAACAAAGATCGTGGGACATAAATGATAAAATGAAGGAATTTTAGCGAAACTATAGTGTGTAAGATATGCTTGACAAAGCAAAAACCGACTTTAAATCTAGTTCCATTTAGCTTTTTTAAGAAACCATTTCGGATCGCCGGATCGGAACGGATCGACCGATCTAGGACCCGGATCGGATCGGATCGGATCGACAAATAATTTTGCTGGATCGGATCGGTTAAATTTATAGCTGCCGATCCGATCCGATGCACATCACTATTTTACAGATATATAGATTAGTATTCATTAAAATGTATCTTTTTTATGAATATTAAAGCAGTAATTTTGTGAAACGTAAATAAAATTTAATCGAAACCTTATTGTTTTTACAGAATAATTTGCAAAACTCTATTTATGATTCTTTATAATTATTCATTTCATTTAATGTTTTAATGTTTCAATGTTTCAATTTCAATTCAGTCTGTAATATTGAAAACACATACAGAATTTTCAAAAATTATTGAGAAATATATATAACTACTGTGGAGCTGCAACATCAATTCGCTAGGTTTTATTCCGCCTTTTGCCAAGTGGAAGCTAATTCTGAACTACAGCAGGAACGCAGTGGAGAAAGTAGGAAATAGGAAATAGGCATTGCTCGCTTGCAGGCTGCGCGTTATAAAAGCCTATTTCCTATAAATCGTGAAGCTAGGCACGAACTTGCCAAATTTTCATGTTCATGGCTTACGCTGAGACTAGAATGGCACAATCGCTCCCGGACAGACTATCCCATGCACTTGCTTAAGTGCATGGGTCGTTTATGCACTTGCGCAAATTCATAAACGTCCCATGCACTTAATCAAATTCATACGACGTTTTATGAATTTGCGCAAATGCATATGCACTTACTAAAATTCAAAAAACGCCCTATGAAATTACTCAAATTCATTGGCACTTATACAGTAAACGGATACTTTTCTATATTTGTTTAGTTTACAAATGGGGTCATATGTGTTAAGCTGTATTTAAAGGCTGAAATAAAAGTGATAGGATTCTGTCCTATTATCAAAAAATAAAATTAAAATATTGTTCTAGTTCTTTGTGTTCTTTGTGTTTAAATTACTTTACCTTACTTAAGCTCAGCGTAAACGTACATACATATATATACGTAATAAGTTACAACTTTAGCTTTCACAGATCTTATTCATATCCAAAAATCCATGTCCATTCAAAAAATTATAAAAAAGTATTTGTTTAACTTACATGAATTATTTAAGTTTGCAATAGTTCATTGTACATGCTAAAATTAAGAATTAGCTTGAGCTAATAAATGATTTTAAAATAAATATTTTTAGTTAGAACACAAAGAACTGGAACAATATTTTAATTTTATCTTTGAGAATAGGACAGAATCCTATCAAATTTATTTCAGATAAGTTCTATCACCTTTTTTATTTTAACCTTTAAATACAGCTTAACACATATGACCCCAATTTATAAACTGAACAAATATAGAAAAGTATCCGTATACTGTATAAGTGCCAATGAATTTGAGTAATTTCATAGTGCGTTTTATGAATTTTAGTAAGTGCATATGCATTTGCGCAAATTCATAAAACGTCGTATGAATTTTAGCAAGTCCATAATAATTTGCTAAAATACATAAAACGCCCACTGAAATTACACAAATTCATTGGCACTTATACAGTATACGGATACTTTTCTATATTTGTTCAGTTTATAAATTGGGGTCATATGTGTTAAGCTGTATTTAAAGGCTGAAATAAAAGTGATAGGATTCTGTCCTATTATCAAAAAATAAAATTAAAATATTGTTCTAGTTCTTTGTGTTCTTTGTGTTTTAAATTACTTTACCTTACTTAAGCTCAGCGTAAACGTACATACATATATATATATACGTAATAAGTTACAACTTTAGCTTTCACAGATCCTTTTCATATCCAAAAATCCATGTCCATTCAAAAAATTATAAAAAAGTATTTGTTTAACTTACATGAATTATTTAAGTTTGCAATAGTTCATTGTACATGCTAAAATTAAGAATTAGCTTGAGCTAATAAATGATTTTAAAATAAATATTTTTAGTTAGAACTCAAAGAACTGGAACAATATTTTAATTTTATCTTTGAGAATAGGACAGAATCCTATCAAATTTATTTCAGATAATTTCTATCACCTTTTTTATTTTAACCTTTACATACAGCTTAACACATATGACCCCAATTTATAAACTGAACAAATATAGAAAAGTATCCGTATACTGTATAAGTGCCAATGAATTTGAGTAATTTCATAGGGCGTTTTATGAATTTTAGTAAGTGCATATGCATTTGCGCAAATTCATAAAACGTCGTATGAATTTTAGCAAGTGCATATGAATTTGCTTAAATTCATAAAACGCCCTATGAAATTACTCAAATTCATTGGCACTTATACAGTATACGGATACTTTTCTATATTTGTTCAGTTTATAAATTGGGGTCATATGTGTTAAGCTGTATTTAAAGGCTGAAATAAAAGTGATAGGATTCTGTCCTATTATCAAAAAATAAAATTAAAATATTGTTCTAGTTCTTTGTGTTCTTTGTGTTTTAAATTACTTTACCTTACTTAAGCTCAGCGTAAACGTACATACATATATATATACGTAATAAGTTACTTTAGCTTTCACAGATCTTATTCATATCCAAAAATCCATGTCCATTCAAAAAATTATAAAAAAGTATTTGTTTAACTTACATGAATTATTTAAGTTTGCAATAGTTCATTGTACATGCTAAAATTAAGAATTAGCTTGAGCTAATAAATGATTTTAAAATAAATATTTTTAGTTAGAACACAAAGAACTGGAACAATATGTTAATTTTATCTTTGAGAATAGGACAGAATCTATCAAATTTATTTCCAGATAAGTTCTATCAGCCTTTTTTATTTCAACCTTTAAATACAGCTTAACACATATGACCCAAATTTATAAACTGAACAAATATAGAAAAGTATCCGTTTACTGTATAAGTGCCAATGAATTTGAGTAATTTCATAGGGCGTTTTATGAATTTTAGTAAGTGCATATGCATTTGCGCAAATTCATAAAACGTCGTATGAATTTTAGCAAGTGCATATGAATTTGCTTAAATTCATAAAACGTCGTATGAATTTGATTAAGTGCATGAGACGTTTATAAATTTGCGCAAGTGCATAAACGACCCATGCACTTAAGCAAGTGCATGGGATAGTCATGCATTTGCGCAAGTGCATGGTTTTTCAATCTTCATGCGACAGTAACATACTCTTGGTAACATGATTTGGCAAATGTGTCCCCATTTGCAGAAAAATACTAGAAAAAATACTGCAGCTTATTTGCATCTAAGGAATTTACTCTTCAAAGTTGAAGTTTTGCCAAAAATTTATAAATTTTTGGCAAACAAAAAGAAAATTTTAATTCTGATGCATGCTATATGGCTGTAATTTGGCATATACAGAGGCCCTATAGGTGTACTCATTTGTGCCAAATGGTAGGAAATTCTGTCAACTGAAAATTTTTTAATGCCATCTTGAATCTTCAAAAATTGCCAAAATTGCTATTTTTGGACAATGGTGCCCCAAAAATCAGAAAAATAAGTTTTCTGATTTTTTGAAATTGAAAAATTTTGAGATATTTGATCTTAGTGTTGTCAAAAATACACCCACAAAAAATTTCAGCTCGATTAGTGAAGGTTTGCGACAAGCTTCTAGGTACACTAATCCGACAGACTGAAAAGGTTCAAGTTGACATGAAGCTTTTTCAGTCAGCAGAACATTTTTATGAAACTGGTCCCAGATCGGACCACCGCAAAGCAGGGCCCGAGCCATCCGTGGGAACCTCCCGGTAAACCTCCCAGAACACCGGATAACCCTGATCCACCAGCTTGAAGAAGGTTTCAGGATCGTACCCTTTCGTTTCGGGATCCGCACGCGGTCCCACCACGTAAATATGACGTTTTGGTTGATCAACGCCAATAGGTGAGTCCGGAAATTTTAATTAATTATGTAGGTAGTTGTGAAACAGGGGGTCGGGCACGTAAACCCGACGACTGCACATGGTTGGAAGGCAGCTAAGAACCAACGTCCCAGTATTTTTTGACCACACCCATGCTCAATGACTTCGCCAAAAAGTAGGTCAATCGAACAAAGTCGGGGCAAAAGTTTAGTCGCCCCCCTTAAACAGTAATGTACGGTTACAAGATTACCTATAGAATATAGATGCGTCCAATATATATGTACACGACGGGAGGTCAGGGGGGCAGAGCCTCCCAGATGTTGAAAAGTTTTGCAATCACAGAATAATCCGTAATGGAAATGTTTAAAAAGATTTTATTTGGCAACTGTTAGCATCACCTTGCGTCATTTTCAATATTATTTACACACACATTATTTTGATGTTTCAATGTTATATATGGTTAAATTAATTAAAGTATTAAAAATTAATGAAATGTTTAGTAATATATGTACTCTTGGTAATATCATTGAGAAGAAGGGTAGTAAATATTACCTAAATTCTGTTTCGAAAACTCTAGGAACTACTGAGCCTTGAAAACAGTAGATTGCAAATGAGCATCGGGGGTAGGGTTGCGCCGTTAGCAAAATTGCGGGGCCGGGGCCTTCCCAGACTGCGGGACATAATCATGTTAATTTCTCTTGTATAAGTTAGGTACTCGCACTTCTTGATCGGTCTATCACACCAAGAGTTTATAATAGGAAGAGTATGACACTCGGCGCTAATAAGCTTGCAATATGCTCGAAACATTCGAATACGAAATCTCGTGGGGCTTCTCAGCGTGTAAACATAGCACGCTGACATTTTTCAAAAACCGGCGTTTTCAACAAATTAAATACTATAACTTGAGCTAGGAAAGTCGTATAGCAATAATATTTATTACTACTACTACTACTTTATTGCCAGTACAACACACACACACACTAGGCAGTTGCTACGAAATAACAAAAACAGCAAGTGATAAACATGTAGTGTACACAGCCACTGAAGACCGAGGAGAGCCATTACCTGGCTACTAATGCTCGGCCTCGAAGAAAATCAGAAAATGATACTGAGCGGATTCTTTCTTTAAAAATGTTTAAAGATCTACTTTCCACGATATTATTTGGGAGTGCATTCCATACAGCAACAACTCGGGAGGTGAAAAAGTACTTACAAACATCTAGTCGATATCTTTTGTGAAAAAGCTTCCAGTTGTGCCCTCTAGTAGCAGTTATTCGTGAAAACTCAAAAAATAGTTTGCATTTAAGTCAACATAACCATGCATAATCTTGTAAGCAAATACTAAGTCTCTTTCAATTCTTCTTTTTTCTAAGCTCTGCATATCTAACCGGGATAATCTTTCAGAATACGGTAATAGTTGCATACCTGGTAATTTTTTCGTGAAACGTCTCTGTACATTTTTTAAGAGATCTATATCCTTAAGCAAATAAGGATTCCAGACTTTAGAAGCAAATTCCAATTTAGGTTTAACATAGGCATTAAAGATTTTCACAAGAAAACCATGGTTCCTTGTAACAAACGTTCTATAAATCATGTTAACCAGTTGAAAGGCAGCAGCAGCAATTTTTGAGCAATGAGTACTACTTTTGAGATCACTGGTCACATAAACCCCCAAGTAGTATAGGAGCCGACAGATGGGACCAGTTTGTACAGGTGTGCAGGAGTCAAATGGGAGCTAATTAATCATACAGGTAAGGTCATTAATCATGGAGGCAGATGTTCTCAAGGTCATTGTTGGCCAATTTTCTTAGCTTGGATTTAAGCTTGTTTGTAACAGTGTATTAAATTTGTAATAGTGTTATTTGCTTTACCTACGTATTGCCTGCGTATTTGCCTAGTTAATTTACCTGCCTAAGTATTAATCTAGTTAGGTTACCTGCCTAATTAGTGTTTTATTTATATGCCTAATTAAGTACATAAATTAATTAAGTAACATTTTCAAACTTTTTTCAAACTTTTTTACCTGACTGTTTGCTAATAGATTCTTACCTCAGCATCGTATAGACCAAAAATATTATTGCAAAATTTTCTTCCCTTATCAACTAAAATTTTCCATTTCTTGTCTCCTATTGAATTTCTTCATCTGGACCTTTGTAACAACCTTGAAACGGAAGGAGGGAAACAAACACTTAAAGAAGACAAGATTGTTACGTACTTCAAAATATACGGATATTAGCTGCCTGCTAGTGTTATCATATCTTCAACACACTGAGGACTCAAACCTGTCAAAAAATTTTCTCCCTATTAGCAGCCTTCTAGTGCTATCATAT